>JAAXYX010000218.1:0-52190 GCA_036851915.1 Ptenothrix huangshanensis | reverse complement strand
ATTTTACAATTATAAATGACTGTCGCTCATAATTGTAAAAGTCATTGCGGTAGTTTTTATTAACTCTTACTAATTGTATTTTGGAGTGTTCACAATTACCCGCCGTTCACAATTACCCACATCTACCCTATACATCTTTTAAACGTGAATTTATTCGTCGGGGACGTTTATTTCAGTACTCAGTACTGCAATCATTTTTCGTCGGAAAATAGCTTGTAAAACAAGTAGGTACACCGTAAAAAGGGGTGCATCGCTCAGGCCAAAAACCTACTGGTATTTAGTAATTACTGTCTTAAACCACGTTTGGGTGCATTGGAAGTACATCTTTAATTCATTAAAATTCATCTGTGCATCTAAGACTGCTTAAAATGCTTCTTGAGTGCATGTTTTAGTCCACGATATATTTGTAAAGCATTTAAGATACACTAGGACGCACCCAAAGTGGTGGTACTGAAATTTTAGTAAAGCTGAAGTTTTCAGCATTTTAGATGCACTTTTATTCGTTTAAGATCTTTTAATCTTTACAGTGTACCTTAAAAAAGGCTTATAGCAAGCTTTACACTTCTGAAGTTATATTTCGGCCTGAATGCAATTTAAGGGAAATTAAATGTCGGAATGTAATGTTTATAATTATCTGCAGCGGTTTATTCGCAGCACAAATAACTGACAACATGAATTTAGGTTGAGAAAAGCAATCACATTAGAAAGCTTTTTTCCCTGTTTAGACTGCTATCAGTTTAATCAATAGCAGCAAACTTTGCTAATGAACGAGTTAGCAGTTAGAAATATTTTTAACTTTCAAAAATTGTAATTTTTCTGATCAGTACTGGAAAACGATTTGTTTCCTGGTACATATTCTTGCAAAATAATGAAATCCGTTTTTGAGTTTCCTAAAAATAAAATTAGGTATTTCTCTTACAGATTACAGGGGGGGGCAGGCCCCCTTGCCCCCGGTTCCGGAGCCACTGCTTAAGTTGATATTAATTATATGATTTATAAGGAGTTTGGTACTTTGGTAGGGATTTAAAGATTTTGTTGGTTAGGTGGGGGCAAGAGGTGCGGCTAGTGCTAGTATGCAATGACGAAATAGTTCAAATACTGCTATTTACTGTTGTAGGTACTTAAAGTTAAGAGGAAGTTGACTTTCAGTTAGTTAGGTATGTATATTCAAATAATAATTTTGCATGTTTGTATGCAGTTTTGAACTAAAAGTCATACGTAAAACAAACCATTCGCTTTAATTGTTTTATGCGTATGACTTGAATTGTTTCTAGTGCAAAATGCGTTTACCATGCTTAGTTTCTAGAAACAGTTGCTTGTTTGGTACCTTCAACGTCGATTAATTACCTATAGTTGTGATAAGTTTGACTACTCATTATGTTTTAATGTGTTATTAGGTAGCGGTAATTATGTGTGAACTATTTATTACAACAGAATCAGAACTAGTCTGCAAAATTTACTCTCTCTCTCTCTCTCCGCCTGATTTTAATTCTGGAGTGGTTAATTAAATTAAATTTACAGGTATGGGTGGCGCAACGGATAAGAGAAGTTTTTTCGCCAAAACGGTAGAGCATCTGGCACGATGTTTAGCGGTCATGAAACCTACGCCGTGGGAAAAGGTAACTTAGATAATCTGTATAATTTTAAAATTGAATGGTTGAGTTGTTACTTTTTCCGTGCCAAATGGAGTGCGGTGTTTTCGTTTCTTATTTTTGTTCTTTCAACTCGTAGGTCAGTCGACTTTTCGACCTTTGTCCGAAGCAGAGTGCTAACGGCGTGTTCCGATTAGATGAGAGATCTCATGATGCAATTGTTGCATTAGGAATATATTTTATTGAATCTGGACTGCAGCATAAAAATAATATTCTGAAGTATTTATGTCAACTTTTCCAATGTCTGCCGCGGTCGCAGTGGGCGATGAATAGATACAACAATGAAAGTATGAATTTAATTGGATACAAGTTCATTATACACCATGAGATAGTGATTGCATTAATGCAATAGTACTGGATAATAATATTCTACAACTATTAAAGAGCAAGTAAGGTATAAAGTAAAAATATTTTTTCCAGAAATTCCAGTTGCTGAACGATTGGCATTTATTTTGACGACCCTTTTGAGTGACGTAGCAGTTTTGTCAGAACCTGATAGAAAAGTTATAATTGCTTTACAGCTAGAAGTTTTACAAAGACTTGGTGAATCAATAACAACAGATATAACCAAAACTGATACTCATGTGGACATACATAAAAGAGGTAATTTGAATATTTCTTTTAATCAAAGATGATTGAATTGACAAGTATTATTAATCACTGTTTTATGTGCATCGAATTACAGAATTGGTTATAGATGTATCACTTCCGGTGTTTCTCGGGATTGCTAGAGCATTTGGCCGTTTTGTTGAACCGGAAAGTGGTACCCCTGCATTATTTTCTCTAATATTTCCAAAGCCTTCTCCACCATTGTTAGAAAAAGCGCTACGAGAGCAAAAGCAAGCAAAACGTGTGCCCAATTTTCGGTCTGTAATTCCTCGTTCGCTTTCTTCTAACTTTGGAATTCCTGTGTCCAGTGACACACCGACTCAGAACGGTCAAAACCAGACATCTAGGTATGACAACTAGTAAATTATAATTACATAGAGTAAAGAAGATGCATTGTTGTACAAAGTTTTTTCTCCATCTATAGTTAACAGTTTCTAAATTATGAATGTTAGGGGTCCCATTTCTCTAATAACTAAAGAGTCAATAGACTACTCCACGGTTTTCTTCCGGAAGATTGGATCCTCTTATTCATCTCCTAAGAGCGAAAAGCAAGTAGTAAAATTCTCAGTTGCTCAACTTCAGGTTAGCAGAGTCTCGAGATGGTATATCGCCATTGAGAGTGCAAAACTTAACATCGCATTCATAATGTTTCATTTCTCAGAGAATCGCAAATTTTGCATCTTCAAGAGCGATGCACGATTATCAATACATTAATTAAATTCTCCTTGATTAATATTAGCACTGCCAGCTAGCTATTAACTTCTTCCGGTTTGTTATAGGTTATTCTTTCAGTTGCCAAAGGGTTGTTAGATCAGCCCGTTGTACTGAACTTGCTGGACACCTGGACTGCTGATGTTCGCGGTATACAAGGTGACACAGGTTCCCAGTACAGGTAAGCATGTAAAGGGTTAATGAAGTCAACATTTCTGCCTCTCGTTGGAACGCATTAAAAACACAAATTTGAAATGTTCTTGTAGATCTGTAAGTGAGATTCTCAACCTTGTTATGGTTTCGTTACTGAAAGAATGTCTTCAGCGTCATCAAGAACTTCCTGCACCGTTCACTAAAGAAGTCCAGGAGTTTGTCAAAGGTTTATTTCTTTCGGGTCAGACTGAACTCTTGAGATATTCGAAAAAGCCACCCGAGGTAGGCTTGTGTTTTCAGCAGTTGAATTGTAAAATATATTATTTATCCTATTTCATAGCTTTCTTACTCCACAATATTATATTTCGAAAATCTAAACTTCGTAAAATCCTCTCTTCTCAGGACATTGAAGGTCAGGATGGTGCCAAGCGTTGTGGAAAGTTTCGTATGAATGTTCAAGCTAATGCTAATTGTGTGGAATTACTAGTGTGGGCGATCGGAGACGAAACAGGTACCTCATTTGATAATTGTTCATACCATGAGCTTATGAAAAAGGCATAATTTACCATGTCCCTCCTTAGTGTTTTTGAAAAATTGTGTACTCTTTCCGAGGTTTAAAAGCTATTTTAAAGGAGTTAAATATTTAGTTGAACTTGTGGTCCAATTACCTATGTAGGTATATTAAGCTACTCTTGTAGTGGGAAATAATGAGAGGTGTATTCATGACATTCGTTTTGTAGTGACAAAACACTTATCCTTTATAAATGACGTTCTGTTAATTGGACTGGGCAGTCAGTTGTTTTCACAAGATACTGGAGACGGCATCAGATGCGCAAGTATTCACAATTAGTTATACCTTATGTAGAGTTTCATGATGCGTGGCTCACCCTCACCTATGAAGTAACAATAATTATTCTACGTTTGCAATCCAACACCATTAATCATAACAAAAAGTAATTTTGGGAAGATTTTGTACGTTTTGTGACGTTTGAGTTATGGGAAACTTCAAAGTGTTCATGCAACAACATTTTGTTACTTCGAGTATCTTTGGTTTTTATGTATGCTATGTACTATTGAATGTAGTTTTATACTTTGAAGTATCTGCAACATTTATAATCAATGAATAGATACATCTTAATCGCTGATCTGTATAATACACCACTATATACTGGAAATACTGTAGACTTGAGTTTGCTGTGACCCACAAGTACAATTCTAACTCATTAGTGCACGTTCTCTCGGGTATTGTGTGTAAAAACATTCATTCCAATTCCAGGAGCGGATAGCTTGTGCAGCAGGCTTAATGAGAAAATCAACGATATTCATGCCAATAAGTTAGCTCTGGCCCACATGCCTCTGCTTGTTGTATGCTTACAGGTAAGAATATGTCCTACCTGTTTTACCCTCTTGACAAAATTTACAAATCTCCCCTTGAAAAGAAACAATATTGTACTATTGTAGTGTAACTATTTTTTAGGGATTGGGAGGTTTAGCCATGAAATTTCCAACAATTGCATCATCCAGTATTCAATATTTAAAGGAATTTCTCGTCAATCCGTCACCTATATTAGTTCGGTTATACGACAAGAAAGCAACTAAAGCAGGTAGGTTCTTGAAATGTTTTGTAGGCAGCTATTTATATTAATTTTTCATGTACTGCTTGACTGCTTCCATAGCGTATACAAGTGAATTTCTTTACTTAATAGCATCAGAAAATGCAACTGAAAAGGAGAAGCAGGAACCAGTCAAAAAAGAAACAAATGAAGCATTTCAAAGGCTCCGGGACGTGGCCATCGAAAATTTGTGCCAAGCTCTCAAAGCTGGTCTAACCATGGATCCTAATTGCGTGCAAGCGTTTCTAGCCTCCGTGTCTAATAGAGTATTTACTGCAGAAAAAGAGTGCAGGTAAATGTAATTAGGTACATTGTTTTACAAGTTCATTTTCTCTATAAAATTTTAATACCCTTATTGAAAATTTAACTATTCTTTCACAGCTCGAAGGAAATGGACAATTCTTTAGCGGACAATGATTCCTTATTGGTTTTGACTAATACGATCGTCATGTTGGGTCATGTTGCCATCGCTCTCAAGGAAACTCCCAAAACTACTGAATCAGTATTACATTTTCTCCAGCAACGCGTGGGTAAAATGCCAGCAGATGTGGACGTCCTGATAATAGACCAGCTGGCATGCATTGTGATTGCTAAATGTGAGGTAAGAGACCATCCATATCTAAATTCGGTTCAACTGAAATAAGGTTTCTATGTTTAAATTATTTTGGCATGCAATTAACTATCTTACAAAAAGTTGACGTACAAGAATTACCAAAGCGGGGTAACTTTGTCAGCATCATATCCTACAACATTTAAAAGGGATTACTTTACGTACAAGTTTTCGACACTTAGGGTGTTACATTTACTATCCATTTATCGGACAATTTTGGACGCTGGTTATTGATTTTTGTTGCTTTCCATCAGGAGCAAAGATATTTAACGCTAAAGTCCCTAATGTTTTACATACTTTGTAATGGTATGTGTACAAAATGTTGCGTAGGTACTTTTTTGGACTTTTTATACAAATAAGATAGATAAATTTACGCTGCTTCGAAATGTGCAGGTAATTGGTTTTTACTGGTATCTATTCGGGCCAAATAAAAAATCTGTAAACAAATCCATTGTTCCTGTAGGCTATTTTTAAAAACCTGTAGGTACATGTTGCGGATAGTAATTGAGGCAAATTAGTCCCTTATATGGACGAGTTAATGTTATGGCATTTATTTTGCTGGTATTCAGAGGATTGGTGTAATTAATTAAACTCTAATGTTTCAGATGCCTGTGTACGAAGAAGTAATGAAAATGTTCTGTATGTTTACGCTGGAATCGAGTTTAGCGGCTTACTCTCAAGTGTATGATGAGCGAAAGTATCGCCACACTAGTGGAGCCGTTATGAATGCACTAGCTAACATCGCCCTGTATTTGGAGGGTACAGCACTGATGAATGATTTATTAGTGCGACTTCTAGAACTCTTCGTGCAGCTGGGGTTAGAGGGGAAGAGGGTCGCGGAGAAGTCTCCTGCAACTATGAAAGTACTATGATTATTTCTTATTTTCTTATAATCACGTATTATGATTCGTAATGTTTAATGATGGAGAACTAAATGTGTACAACATTTTAGGCCTCTGCGTCGGCTGGGAATTTGGGAACTTTACTTCCAGTCATTGCATTGCTGATGAGACGAATTCCTCCTGTCATGGATGTGAAACCAAGAGTTCAAAAATTATTTCGTGATTTCTGGCTGTACTGCATTATTATGGGTTTCACCTCTCCTCAAACTAACAACGCTCTTTGGCCAGGGGAATGGTACGACGCTGTGAGGGAAATAGCTTCTAAAAGTCCCCTTCTGGTATGCAAAACCAGTTTAAGATCTGAACTACGAGAACTTCAGTATACTTCTGCTCTTCGATCGGACGCGGTCTCACCGGTAAATTAAAAACTAGGCATTCCATAGAAATTTTTATAGCTGTTGTGTAACTGTTACTTTTTAACTGTTAACTGTTTGTTCTTGTTTAGATCGAGTTGCAAGAATTTAAAAATAAAATCATGGCATTGCTGGATAGTCCTGCTGAAGTCGTTCCAGTAATTAAGACATTACCGTTTCCTCAATGTGCGTACATCCTAACAGTATATTGGCTTGAGATGCTTCGTGTGGAAACTGTTGCTAAACCTAGTTTTCGGGAAATATTTGACTATTTGTGTGAACCTTCGATTCAGAAGGACAAACTTGGCCTTTGGCAATGTATTGCAAGGTAATTTTTAATTTATAGGCGCACAGATCATTATCTGTTGCGTATTTAGAATTTATACTAAAACAAATTTAAAATAACTTAATTTTAATGCATTTTGTGCCTTAATCAACTGTTATAGCGTGGGAGAGAAGGTTTTCCATAAATTTTTGGACGTGATGGCAACGAAAGATACGATAGCTGATAGAGAATCTGAACTGGAGGTTCATGCTCAGTTTCTTTTAGTTCGCTTTAATCACATTCATAGACAGATCAGACGAGTAGCTGACAAATTTTTATCGGGACTTGTTGACAGGTAATAACAACTCACGTTTCCAAAGCTATTTTGAGTTTGGCGTAATAAATTTTGCGTGGATATAAAAAAAAGCATACATCTGGAAATAATATGTACCTAATTATTTAATTAGGTTTCCACATCTTCTTTGGAGTCGGACTGTGTTACACACCATGCTGGACGTATTACAAGTTGTATCAGTCAGTTTAACAATAAATCCAAATGTTAATAATCAGCCTCTTGATATCCCCAATACACCTTACAAATTACAGTTGTTGGACAATGTGGAAGCTAGAGAGGTGGGCTACAGAAATTATATAGCAGTTCAAACTTTTCAATATTATTATGTCAAAAACGTCATGTAAGTGGATGATTTTGTTATTTTGATTTAAATTAAATGATTTATTTTAGACGATAGTTCGAGATTATGCCGACAGGTGTTCCAGTTTTCTGCAAGAAGCGCTTAAATGGGCCCCACATGCAACGCGATCTCATCTTCAAGAATATTTGAACCTTCATAGTACAGAAGCGATGCAGCATCACTCAGGATTAGCATTAGCAGCAGAAAGTCTTCTCAAGTATTCGGGAAGAAATCCGTTATCAGAGCCTCTTCCTGTAAGTAAAACATCTTTATTACCTCTTATTATTTGGTTTATAATTCATCATAAATAATATGATTTCTTGTTGAGAAGTAAGGTTAATGTTGAAATTATTTTTAAAATAAATAGGAAATTACTCTGGATAAGCGACCGGAGTGTACGAAATCTTCATTAGCCAAGGCTGTCTCATCCATAGCTCTTCGAAGCCGTTATTTGGGTCAGGTACAAGGATTATTACGAGCCGAGACCCTAGGAAACATATGTAGCAAGTTAATGAAAATATTATCGGAGTACGATACTGTGGATAAGGAAGTTACGGATGTTACATTTGAAGATACTCTGTGGACAACCACATCGTTATTAATATCTTGTGAAGGTATCTTTACCGCTACCGCTGGCTGCGTTTATATAGCTGTTTTTGAAATGTTCTTCTTGCGTAGCCGTTTGGCTGGCAATAAACAACAACTGTCTCTTTATGCAGGTTTGAATCGAGCTCTGCTTCATGCTGTTTGTTGGGCGCCTGTTGCAAGATTCACTGAGCATGTATTAATGACAGCTTGTGAATGCTGGCAGTGGCTTTTGTCGGCAAGGCGAGATTTGACGTTACCGTTTTTACAAGAAATGTTGGGTGCTTGGCAGGTATAAAGTTGTTTCCTTTTCTTAATTCCTCAGCTTCTAGGTCTTTCGTAATTTTAATTCGTTTAAAATAATTTTAATTTTGTGTATTAGTGTACTGTGGAGAGGAGAATGGGAATATTTGCTCCGATGAAAAAACCAGATAGTCCCTTAGCTGCGTTTGAAGGCTGTGATCTGAAAAATGAGATTCCGCTTGTAGCGCCACATGATATATGGGTCAACTTTATATGCGAACTAGTTGAAAATAACAAGTCATGTAGTGACGATGTAGTGGAAATGTTTATCTATTTAATTCATCGAACCTTACCTATGTCAATTGGCGAAAAAACGTATTTAACACGACACATCCAAGCAATCCGCCCTCGCTTTAGGCTCTTAAGTTGTGCTTTGACGTTACTTCAAAATGATTCGATGCGACACTCTGCACTCAAGAAGGCAGTTATACGAGAGAGAATTTATTGCGCTTGCTTTGATTACTTCTGTCAAGAATACGCGTGTCCTACACAAGATTCTGATATTCTTCGAATGGATCTCCATGCGGTTCTTAAATTTTGGCAGATATTACACAATGATAAGAAATATATAAGACCGTTTACTTTGTCTGCTGTGGATAATAAAACTTTACGGTATCCCAGTGCTTCTTTGGTAAGTTGTGTACATTCTACTTACTACCCACTTTAAGTTACCTAATGTTAGTATCATCTAGTTTGTAAATTATGTAAAATTATGTCCTTTTTATTTTTGGTTGATCGTAGAGTAAAGAGAGTCATCCTACGGCTACAGCGAGTGAAATCAGATTTGGTGATGGATGGATGAATACTATGTACAAACACTCGAATTCCAATCCTGTTCCATTCTCTAAAAAGCGAAAGGACAAATACGAAAAAGATTCCGTGAAAGAGTATATCAGGAAAAGAAATCTTATTCTGGAACTTCTGGCGCAAGAGGTAACTTAAGTAATTACTACTTACTTAATCATTCTGGATTCCGTATGTTTGCCCATTAGTATGTGTAGGATTTATGAGGACGCTTTCCACATCTGGTTTTTGCAGATTGATATCTTGATGACATGGCATAATCCGTTGCATTCGCCGGAGTTGCTTATACCCGGAGAAGCTACAATAAACACATGGCGACTTATGAAATCATCTGACAAAATGTGGAGAGATTCAGTTCGACTTGCTTGGGAAGTGAGCCCTGTCATGACTGTTTATATGCCGAAGAGGTTGAAGTCACCAGAGAAGTCTGTGATTGCTGACGAAGTATCAAATCTTGTTCGTATCTTCCCGGATTGTGTAATGCACATTGCTGAAGCCCAAATGTATTTGGTCACAACAGATGTTGTTCTAAATGATTCTCAGGAGGTAATTCACGTATTTATTCTTTTATTAATTTCTCTCTCTAAGAGTTTTACAGGAAGTCTAAATCTATTACCTTCATCAGGTTCACTAATGTACATTTGTATTGTTGTTTTAATAGTTGTCTTCCTTATTAACATGGGCACCTTGCTCTCCCATTCGCGCCCTGTCATTTTTCAGCCGACAGTTTCCACCTCACCCTATTACAGCACAGTATGCAGTACGTTCATTGAATTCTTACCCAGCTGATGCAGTTTTGTTTTACATTCCACAATTAGTCCAAGCCTTGAGACACGATACGGTAAGATTTTGGTCACATTTCGAAATAAAGTATATCTTTGCAATTCATTTAACAATAGTTGATTTTTAGCGTAATCGTTTAATCGCAGTCATATTGTTGCCATTTTAGTGTATTCCCAGTACTTTTTATTTTCGTTCTTTCCAATGATTATTGCAGCTTTTGTACATACTTAATAATTACGCATACACTTTTTTGACGTATACTTAATTAGATTTGTCTTCTTTTTGTATTGAAAGTAATGACAGTAAGATATTTTCATTTATGTAGATGGGTTATGTGGCTGAATTTATCAAAAAGATTGCGTTAAGATCACAATTAGTTGCGCATCAGCTCATATGGAATATGAAAACGAACATTTTTATGGACGATGAAGCACATCAGAGAGATCGTAAGATACTAAAAACGAATAAAGTAAATCTGTAAAGTATAGTATTGTTAGGTAACAAGCAATTCAAGAAATATATTGATCTTGGTGTAGCAACTCTGGGAGACATGCTCGAAGGTCTGATTGGTACAATTGTATCATCACTGTCTGGAAAAGCTAAAGGATTTTACGAACGAGAATTTTCATTCTTCGAGAAAATTACTGGGATCTCTGGAGAAATCAGAAAGTACCCCAAAGGACCTGAAAGAAAGAAAGCTTGCCTAGAAGAGCTTGCGAAAATTGAAGTGCAGCATGGATGTTACTTACCTTCTAACCCTGAAGCACTCGTCATTGATATCGATGCTAAGAGTGGAACTCCAATGCAAAGGTACAGTCGTAACGAGTTGTAAATGTAGTTAGTATAAATTATTCCGAATGTGAAATAGTGTTAACTTGTTCCAATCTCTTAATTAACAGTGCTGCGAAGGCTCCATTTTTAGCTCGATTTAAGGTGAAACGGTGTGGAATCAAGGAAGTTGAGTTAGCAGGATTGGGTGATACTCCTCCACCATCGGTAGATCTTGAAAGTTCTCTAGACAGTGCTGCGAATTCAGCTCTCAATACAGAATTATGGCAAGCTGCGATTTTCAAGGTCGGTGATGATGTTCGACAAGACATGTTGGCTTTACAAGTTATATCGCTGTTTAAGAATATATTCGATCAAGTTGGACTGGATCTGTACTTATTTCCGTATCGTGTCGTGGCTACATCACCGGGTGTAAGTTCTTCCGAGATTCAATTTTATATTGTTATTAATTTTTTTCAATATCAAATATGTATTAATGATGTATTTATTTTGTGCAAATTATAGTGTGGTGTAATCGAATGTGTACCTAATGCAAAGTCCCGAGATCAGTTGGGCAGGCAAACAGATGTTGGATTGTACGAATACTTTCTGAAGCAGTACGGGGATGAAGACACACGTGCATTCCAGGATGCTAGAAAAAATTTCATAAAATCTATGGCGGCATACAGTGTTATTGGGTTCCTGCTGCAGATTAAGGATCGTCACAATGGCAATATAATGTTAGATGGGGAGGGAAATATTATCCATATTGGTGAGTTTTTAAAAAGGAGGTCAATATTATTGTTAAGCATGGAATTACAAGTGAATTTTTAAGAGTAATATTTAATATTTCGTATCTCTCAGATTTTGGATTTATGTTCGAGAGTTCTCCTGGTGGTAATTTGGGCTTTGAGCCTGATATAAAATTAACAGAAGAAATGGTTATGGTGATGGGAGGCAAAATGGAAGCACCTTCGTTCCGATGGTTCATGCATCTTTGTGTACACTCGTATTTGGCTGTCAGGTAAAATTTTATTGCATTTTTAGCCTATAGGGAAATATCTATACCTATATACAGTTTTTCATTCAATAATGGTGGGCTAATATTTTATTACAGACCTTATTGCGAATCTATCATCTCCTTGGTCTCGTTAATGCTGGACACGGGGCTGCCGTGTTTTAGAGGTCAGACAATCCGTTTGCTCAGAGCAAGATTTTGTCCTCAAGTAAGTGAAAGGGAAGCAGCGATCTACATGATGAATGTGATTAGTAGTTCGTTCCTGTCCATCCGTACCAAAACCTACGACATGATCCAATACTTACAAAATCAAATTCCCTACTAGTTTGTTTTCCCTTTGTAGTTACGCAAACCTTTCTCATTATAAGGTTAACTGCTACTTTAAACATCAAATTCCATAAAATCCTATACATTGTAGCAAGTTTTATCGTTCGTTGTCCGTTTGATTTTCTGTTACAAGACCTTTATTAGTATTACCTATTAATTTAAACTCCCGGCTGAAGAGTTGTATAGGTAAAATGTGTATGTTATTGCATAAAGAATTTTTGCTTTTAAATCAATAATACATCACGTTCATGGATGATAACCATAGTTTAAAATTCCTTTAGCTATCATTTATGTATCGTCAGTATTACGACGTAAGATTGAACTTGTTCACTTCATACTACGTTATAAGTTAGTACCGAGTATCTATTACAATTGTAAATACTGTGAGATGTTGTGTGAAATTAAGTTGTAGTTATAACAAATTATGTAACAAGAAATTTCTTTTCGTTCCCGCATATGTACATATGTATAAGAACTACGTTTTGAGACACGATGTCGTAAGTTCATTCCTTCGTAGTTTTTGATTTTTGAGTAGGTAGTTTACTCCTTCCTGTAGGTACTGTGCTGAGTGTAGTGCAGTCACTTTACAATTAAAGTCAAGTAATTACATATAGACTAATTGGTGATCTATGAGGCGAATGGTAAGGAGGAGAAGCTAAGAATGTATATTTAACATTTATTTCATTATTGAATTGTTATAATTGTGAAAATCAGAGTAGATATTCTGAATTGATTGACCTCGCTGTTAAATAGTTGGTCGTCCGTATGTGCAGTAATAATAAAAATGTACCTATTGACCTAGCTGAGCTCCAAATGTTTTTACGTAGATGTTTGTTCCAAAATCTGTAAATTCTTTTGGCGCATTATCGTACTGGAATGAGAATAGTACACGAGAAATAGCTCAGGACGAAGACATTAAAACGGTAATACTAAAATAAAAAAGTTGGCCAAAATTATGCCTAAAAATCGTGTTTACTTTTATTATCATGATTATTCTTAGTGTATTCATCAATCAGTGAGATACTATGTCCAAATTTACTTTTCAGAGTAAACTATACACCACGTGACAAAATAGTTCATAGAACAGTGAAACTTTTCGTGAAAAACCAACTAGTACATTTTGTATTTTTTACTGAAGAGTACAGACAAATTAGCACGATACAAATCAGTTCAGTACATTTATTTTAAATAATTTCTATTAATTTATGAGGAGAAAAAGAGGGTGGAGACTAAGCAAATATTCCCTTCACATATAAGGATCTACAAAAATGTCGAAACCAGCTTTGACATTTATGGGACCCACGAATAATGAGAGAGCGATGAACTTTTGAAACTGGCCTACTGACGTAAGGCAAAAAATGTGTGCTGTAAAACTTCAAGCACAGTTAGCTTAAACGCAGCAAGAAATCCGAAACGGTGTGATTTATTTTAGATGGCATGAATCGGTTAATTTTTTCTTCGCACTCGAAATTATTCTTAATTTGCATGGGTATGCTGCAAGGTGCAATTTCCGAGACGTAATTATATATTACATCTTCACCATCTTTACTTTCAGTTATAAATAACCCCGACCATCCTTCGAGTTAGTTTCCAACTAGCCGCGGTCGGGAGCGGACGTGTATTTCTGTCTGTCCCGTCTCTGGTCCACGCTAGTTGTCGGAATAAAATTCTGTTCGGCAAAACTATCTCGCTGTAGATAGTCAAATAGGCTAATTGGAGTTAGTGATGATAACAGTGCATTCCAATGGGGACAGCTTGAGATATTTGCTCTGGCGTTCGACTATTTCAAGTTGTTATACTACCGGTGAGCTAAACCCAAAGGAAATTGGACACATAACGCTTTTGTGTTGTTTCCACGAAGCTCCAATGATCTATTGACCTTACCACTGCACTTTATTATCTGCAGTTGAATAACGTCCCAAATATTTGGTGATAAGGAGATTACCCTCGCCTAATTTCTTAATTTTTTCTTTGGTGCTGGTATTTCGGGAATCTACATAGGTATATGAGTGCTTTGCATATTATAGATTCCACCTCACATTCAGCGAGATAAATTCCAGCACTTTGGTTATCACTGAGGCAGTTTTCGGGCACTTAAAGGAATAGTCATTACACTAATTATATAACGCTATAGGGATCAATTGGGAAGACGGTGCAATAGTGTCTCATTGTTGCCAACGCAAATCGTATAATGAGTACACAAATCAACACTTTCCTAAAGCAAAATAGCAATTATATAAGGGTAGTCTGCAATAGATCCCCTTCATAATACATACATCCCTCGAGTTCGGCCTTTATTTGAGGTTTTATTGTAAAAAACTTAAAACAACCCAAGGTTGTTTCAACCTTGATTTTATCCGTGCGGTTACTCTCTAAGTAGTTACATTCGCCTCGACTAATCTCAAAAGTAAAAATACGCAATTTTTTTAAACATATTTTGGAAATAATTGCCATTTATTATTTTTTAGAGTAAAACGAACTAACAACGGGGAAATGTTTATTAAACACATTTTAAAAGTAAGAGTTCTCTATTCATTTACTTGTAAATTCCTTTATATTTAATTTTCATTTATCTTTTCAATATTTAGAAAGCAAGTAGTAGAAACAAGCACATAAAAGACATGGTTAAAAGTATGAAATAATTTAAACAGACTTAGAATTACATAATTGTTGCATTGGGCACGTGCATGCTTCGTCCCCGAGATACTCGCCCAGTCGCCCACGATGGTTTTTGTTTTAAATGTGTGTGACAATCTGCCTAATACATTATTCGCGACGAAGATAGTCCGGGGCGAATTCTTCCGGGGATGTATAATTATATAGCCGGGGGTTAATCCGTCCGGGACGATTCATTAGGGGATTTTTGGGGACGCCGCATGAACTAACCGTTGCATTGGTGTTGTATAAACCTACAATTTGTGCATGGTTCAGATACCAAAAAGTGTAAAATTCTTACAAAATGAAAACTTCAAAACAATTGGAGCTTGAAAAAACGTATAATTTTGGACGTCTTAACTAGAATACCTATTCTAAATGTATGGGGATATTTAGGAGTAACTAAGTTTATAATGCATAGTCTTAACAACAATTTAAAACAAAATTCAGTTTTTTGAGACAAACATTTTCAAACCTGAATAAAACCGAAATCAAGGAACTTTTTAAATGCACACATCGCTCTAATTGAGCATAGGAGGTTTCACAGCCCGAATACTGAACCATAAGTTAGAGTTTTACATATATGACGAATTTTGCTGAGGAAAGTGAAGCTATAGCAGATTTGATAATAATTTACCGTTAGATATATTGTAAATATTCGTATATCATCATTGCGCCAAGACATGATTTGCTGTTCTTTTCTAAAAAGTTTTAAATAATGTAGAAAATTGTAGGAATAGGTTTTAATTATGTCATATGGATGTCATATGAAAGTTGTATTCCAATATATAACATTCTCAGTGAATTTTCGCCTTTCGCTACTATAAAGAATAGGTATAATGATTACAGAGAACGTAACATCTGACATTTTACTAGCAAAAACTTTCTTCATATTCCTATCGCTAAAACAATAATATCAAACCACACGCACATGTGGTAAAAATGATGTTTAAAAGCACTCGCAGTAGACGCAGGTACAATCGTCACCGTCACAGTTATAAGGAAGATTAATGTACGATGCAATACTGTATAATGTAACTTGTAATCTTGTTAAATGAAATTGTGCTTGTGTTATACAATAATTTCTAGCTCTGATCTGAACTAACTCACAATATCAAACAACCAACGACAGTTTAGGTAAGCTAATATAACGCACGACGAAAAAACAAGGTAGGTATGAGAATTCGTTGTTCTTGGATACTAAATCTCGTTACAGCAGTCATATTCACACACTAGCGATATGTACTAAATACTAAACCTATTCCTAAGATGTGTAATTTTAAGATCTAGTACAGCTGAAATGTCAAGCTTTGCTGTTTTATGTGTTGTGTATTTTAATAGACCTTATTAAAACACATTACAAACTACAATTGGTATCAGATCGGTGGTAATTGCTTATAATTATAAAATAGACCAAGTGTGTTTCATTTCGATAAGTGTGATACTTGGTATTAAAAATCACCATTACGCTTTCGAAAATACAACCTATTAATAGGAGCAGATTAAGTTTAAAAGTTAGAATACTGATAGTTGTAATTATAAGCAAGAACGAACTAAAATATTATCAACGTATTCCAAAGAAAAGCAATTTTAGATACTTCATGATCATACGCCACTATGTACTCGGTTTTCGCTTATTATCATTTTTCGGAACCCAGAACTTCCACCTAAACGAACATAATGTATTAGATTGCGATTTCTGTGGCTTACTGTAGATACCTAATTATTAAAAGCACAGTATTTCCCAGGACTATATTGAATTGAGAATTGAATGCATCTAAACTTTATTTTCATTAAGAATTTTTCGGTAGCTATCACTCCTAGGTTCTCCTTTACTAGCGATCGCAGTTGAATGACTAGCGCCGTTACTATCACCATTTCCATTGGAATGCAACAGTCTTTGTTGTAGTGTTTGCATTTCCGTTTCTTTCGAAAACGTTGGCGCCGGTGTTCCAGCCCATGGTTGAAGCTCACAACTTCCGAAGAACAGATACACGAGCCCACCAAACATATTCAAACCAGCAGCTACGTAAAACACAATCAGCCACTCTTCTCTTGTTCCATTCTGCGTGACGTACGCAACGAAAATTGGACAAAGGAATCCTGTGAGGACGCCATATGTGTTCATGATGCCCGTCAAAATTCCGGAAAATTTGGGGGCGAGTTCAAACACACTGAAGAGATAGCCTCCCATCATAGCAAATTCCATGAAGGCTTGTCCAGCTGAAATAGCGATCATTCCTCCAAGGAAATCATTGCATCTTACGAAAACCACTGCCAGCAAAGTAACACTAGGAATAACTGTTCCTGTAAACACATTCAAGTAACATAGAGAGACCATTAGTGTTATTTTGTTTTAAATTCTGATACGAAGAACAATATAAAATTATAAAAAGGTTGCAGCGATTAATTCATCAAATACCGATAGTGTTGAATATTTTCCGGAGATTTGTTATGCTACAAAAGTTTTTGTTTCTCACAGCATCAAAAAATCGACCCACGAAAAAGTGAAAGGACAGCATTCCTACGTATGGCATCGCTGAATACAGACCGTTCTGTAAAACATTTAGTAGTTAGTTATCATGGACCAGTAAAAATACAAATGAACTAGAGCCGGCAACTATATACAGTAGGTACTTTGAATCAGGTTGTCATACCGAACTGACATCCATGTACAGCACTTCTTTCATAAACATTGGAAAATACATGCACATAGTGTTGAATCCCCATAAGACGCAGAAGTGAGCAATGTGACACGCATTCACTGGGATTGAAAAAAGAATTTTAATCCAAGGAACACGAAGTTTCTGTAATGATGAAAACATATTTTTAGGTGTTAACATGGTATTGTATTTACCTATAAAATATCTATATTACCTATAAATCTTCGTGAGCATTTTTAATGTGAAAACTAGGTGCCGCGCACCGAAATCGTCGGAGAAATCACCTTACCTTTTGACTTGCTTGATTCACTGAAGAATTACGTTGTAAGAATTTCAATTCACGTTCTGAAATTCCTGGATATTCCTCGGGTGAATCATATAGTAAGAAAATAACTGCCAGACACCACAAGAAACCTATTCCTCCTGTAAAACGAAGTTCAAAATGTTATCTGAAATTATGAAGTCGTCTAGGAGAAATTAAAAATATAGAACTATCAACCTCAATTGAATTTTGAATCTGCATATGAATGGCACCAATGAATTTAATCGGATAGTAAAAACAGTAGCAAGAAAAATGTGGTATCAGCGATAACCATTATTAAGACTACAGGTGACAGAATAAATAATCCCATATGTCTTACCAGTAATATAAAAAATGTACGCCCATCCCAATGTTTCACATATATACGCGCATATTGGGAATGTTATCACCACCCCGATGGAGAACCCAGCATATGCTATACTCATCAAAAAACCACGCTCGCCTGGATCACACCTGAAAGCAAAACCGTTTTGTAATACACGCCAAATTGAAGCGCAACAACTTAATCTCATCAAGTTCTAAACAAATTCCCGAACTTTTACTTCAGATGAAAAGGAAAACCTTTGTTGAGTATACAGAACGTTGAGTAAGGCTAAGTGAAAAAGCGAAATGTCTGCATTTTGGTATCTTAATCCTAACTAATAAAGGTTACTGGGCATAACCTAGGTGAACATAGATGAGTGACAAAATTACGAAAGCCAGAATAAATAAACATAGGGCAACGATAAAGCTACAATTACATGGGTGCTTTGTGTCATATTCCATAAAGCAAAATGCACAGGTGTCTACATCTAATCTTTGCTTTCATATCGCATGTAATTATAGTTAGTGACAAAAAATAAGAAGCCCCGTGAGAAATGAGAGCAAAAAAGCTACTGATGTTATATGTACATATCTACATCACAACAGGTTATGTTACACTTTGGCAACATATAAAACACTGAGTAGATACTTAATTATGTATATTAGTTTTGGTCATCTACGTGATGTTGGGGACAAGTTTCATAAAATATGGGTACGTTATTCAGAAACAGATGATTTTTAGTTTGGCCTTCGATGGGAAATGTAAACGTGGCGCAATTAATGGGGATTTGATAGAACAAATACGTTCTGATTTGGCAGGTGACATTAATGGATTACCTCATTTCGTTATATCATCGAACAGCTTATATAAAATTATACTTAAATAGGTGTGCAAGTTGTCTTTGTATAACTTGCATACAAACCTCTACGAAAGCGTGTCTACATTTTTTCCAATGAAAATCTATGAGTCACTTACCATCTAACTGCGATCACATTGATGCATGGTAAACATGCTCCCTAAACAAATTATAATAATTCATATATTCATCTGTTTATAGGTATTTTTCATATATTGCTACGAGGTAGGAATTCACAACAAAAGCAAGTAATGATGCAGTCAATTGTACTTGAAACTTACGTGCGATAAACCTTGAATAAGTTTCAGTACAAAAAGATACTCCGGTCCTGTCCAAGCCGCGATCGGAGTAAGGACTGTAAGTAGACTGAAAATAATTGTTGTACTTAAGAGAGTTTTCTTCCCTCCAAACCGATCGCTAATCCACCCTCCAAGGATCTGGATATTCCCATGAACAATTGTTATATTTATTGTATATATAATTATAAGAAATTATTATATTTATAAGTCCGAATGTTATATAATGTATAATTACATTAAAACTTGCATTACTAATTATCATACATAGTTAAAATAATTACATTTATTTTGAAAACACAGGAAATAATCTTCTTTTATTTTTGCAATTATAATTAAAAATTCTAAAATGTCTTCTTGAATTCATAAGAAACTCTAAAGATGTTATGCTTCCTCGTGTTAAGTATTATGTCACACATACATACTACGCACGAACATCGAACGTGGATGCACAATGCACATTCACATTTCTATTATATTTATTATCGCAGCGTTTCGTGTATGTCTGTTTACGAACATAAATACTCCCTCATTAGAAGCACGGATGGCGTGGGTATAATCATGCTTGAAATTAAGTGAAAAAACAAAACAGTCTCAACATAGACGCTTGGAGTACCTGAGTGAAGATGAATCCATAGAAAAATGCTCCCAAAATAGCTCCTTGTGTGTCCTTGGACCATTCAAATTCGCCCTATAAACATATGAACGTTTAATAAATTATTACGTATGCCGTTATATAATGTCTCCCACTCACTACGTATACCTATTCATATAAAAAATTATAAGGACTAGCTAAAAGGTAAAAAACATCTGTTCGTTCAGCACGCTCACCAAAGCTCAAGTCTTTCATTTCATGCAGATCACGTTTTCTGATCAAGTCAACACTCTGTCTGACAAGCAGTCGTTTTTTCTGGAATTATACATGTCTGCAAATGTGATCACTTTTTTTAAATTGTCTATGGCAGATTGGCAAAAAGCAGGTCTATGATGGCATATTTCTAATTCATATGAGAACAAGAGCATTCATGCAAAAGCAATTAAACCCATGATAGGAATCGAAGTCTTAAATCAATAAGTCTTATTTAGTAGTCGTCAAACTAGTGAGCGACCAAATCATCGTTTATCCCATCGCTCTGCACTCTAATTCATTATTTCAGTCATTTTATCTATTTTGACAGCGTAACCTTCTGATTTAAGCAATGTAATATCCAAGTTTAATGTATAATTACAAGTTCTACATGTAGGTACGTCCTGTATTATACGTACAAGCAACAACTAAAGCGTGTCAAACTAAGTGATGGGAGGACAAATTAAGCTGGTAAAACATTAAGTGGTCATGGAAAATGGTGTTGATAAATGGCAAATGGTTTCCTCCTTTCCTCTCGCGATTGTTCAAAAATAAAAATAAGCATGAGTACCATCAGATTTATGTATGTAGGCATTATATGATCTGCAATTATCATCCTACATCTGGAGAGCCAATGGTACCAACATTTGGTACCCCATGTAGTATCTGAACCACAAATTTGCTTGATTCGAAGGTAATTAGCTTAAGCTTATTTCTCTGCACTGCTTTTCATTCCTTAAATTATTATCGACCTCCAATTTGATTCCACCCTGAACATGATTTCGAAGTTTTGGTATATTATTACTGTGACTCATTAAATGGTATGACTTGGAATTCTATAAACTATCAGAGAGTGATTATAACAAGGGTGAGAATGGTAGGGTAAAACCTTGACAAACAATTCCGATTGTTCACAAAATGTCAAAGGTAGAAAGCATTTAAATCAAAATTAGCATTTACAATTTAACCCACCTGACTTGACAATGACGAATTTTTTGACGAAGACTGTTGAGACATTTTGCATTCGTAGTCCTGATCAACCTGTCCAGGGTCCGGTAGCATTAAAAAACTAGTGTTTCGCAGTGGACTGCTTGTTGTACTTTCATTTCCCTCATAAAAATTGTCCAAAGATCCATTATTTCCGAAGAGTGTGTCATATCCAGGTGGGACGGTTTTCACCATGCATACCATAGCAAAGTTTATGTTCAAACGCTGCAGTAGAAATTGTGTTGTTCCAACAAGGAAGAGTAGAAATATATTTAGCCGGCTTGACCATAGTAAAGGTGCTGAAAGACAACATTTGAATCATTATGATTTTATCAATAAGCTACAGTATGATAATGATATTTCATCGTTGAAGTCTCAAACCATGTAATTCGTAATTTTCCTTAACTTGAACGCAGTTTATTGAACATGCGTTTTCCCTAAAAGCAATCCATGCTAAGTGCGCTCCTTCGGCATTTAGCATTGAACTTGAATTGGTTGCATGTTGTATGTGTAGGTAAAAATCATTACCTTTATCCTGAATTGCATTTAAGGACGATTTGACGATTTGAATGTAACAATTATTACGACACAAGCACTAATTACCAGCCTCACGAATGACTGACGGTGACAAAAACTGACTTACAACTTACATATAGTTGAATAGATAATTAAAATGTCGAATTGTGGTCCAAAAAAATTGAAGATGTATAACTACCTACTGGTACTACTTTGACTGGAAAGTTGGAAAGAATGGATGCGTAAAAGAAGGCTACATCTGAATTTCGCAAGCCTTGCTTAATGAGCAACGTAGGTATGCATGTTATGACGTTATCATCAGCTCAAGGCATATGAAATGAATACGCACAGCTAAAAGAAAAATGGAAAGGAAGATCAGCAGACATGCGAGGATCCAGAAATGGACAATGAAAACTCAGTAACTTAAAAAAAATCGAGAATCTGTGTGGTGGTTTATTCTATTCAATGCAAAGCTGTTTGTCTGGTTTGGTCACTAAATAGAAAACGTTATTGTGTCCCTACTTACTCCACGGAAAAGATGTACATAAAGAATAGTGTAGTACCTAGTGAGCAGTATGCTCTATGCACTGCCATAAGTAAAATGAAGGGTAAAGTCCAAAAACGTTCTGCTCGCAAAACTTGCACTTTGGATGGAGTCCGCAGTGAATTCTAAAGAGTAGGTAATATGTAAGGAATTAGGAACTTCCCTTAATAAGAATAGCAGGTTATCACTTATTTGCTATTGGCAATCCCGTGTGGGATGAGCTCATAATTATATTTCTGTATTATAGAGATTGAAGCTAAAAAGGCATGAACTTCCACTTCAGCTCCAACCAGTTCATCAACTGCTTAACTTTTAAGGAACTGTAAAAGAATTTTTGTGCTAACTTCAGTTATCAGTCAGTCTATAAAAATAAATTTTAAATGGAGCAGTATAATGGATCGTTGTGCTACGCAGCTATGCCTCTAAATCCATTATTTTTACAACTATTTAAATTATACTACATACTACTTAAATTAACACGCAAATAAATGTAAAGAAAATGTCAATAATGCGTCGACGGTATGTGATTATTATTATTATTATACGGTCTTATAATTATTTATCGATTGTAAATGCTATTTCAAGTGCATAGCATAAACGACCATGAAAGATAAACTGCACGTTGCATCCAGATTATTGCATGATCAAGTTTATTGGTCTTTCTTATAGGATTCATGGTTTTAGCAATTGTGTTTTGTAGGTATGTAAATAACTACACCCTTTTCTATACGAAGTTAATGTACGTAGCAGACTCGTCGCTGGTTGTAAATTCTAACATCTACTGCAATTTTTCTCCACAATAAAAAAATGTCAAGTTCTGCACTTTCAAATAAAATAACCCAAAGTTACGTTATTACGTACAAACATGAATTCTTGTCTACCATTTTATTTTGTACAAATTATTGACGAATGTAATTTTAAAAATTTTCAACGTGTTTAATTTACAAATGCTAAAGCAAAATAACCGTAAACGAGACTAGTTTTGCACTCCTGAATTTCAGTCAGTTACTTCAGTTACTACTACAATGTATTGTTTTATCATAGAAAGTTACATGTTGTGGAAGAGCTTCTTTTAAAGCTTCATTTAATAATGTTACAATATTAGCAAGTTTACAAACATACTTTGAGTCTGTCAAACATACTGTTGAGTTGTCTGTCAATGGAATGCAACCGTAGACACCAAGGAAGGGCGTACGAGTGAATGAAATGTTTGAGTTTACACAAAGGAGAAATGCGGGAAGGGAAAGGGAATGAAAAAAGGATTTTACGCCCAAACTAATCGTCACAAAACTTTTCCAAACTAGAGACAAAGTTGTATAACATTTTTAAATGCGATTGAAATCTTAATTAAGAATCTTAGTGGTGCATCCGATTATGATGACAATTTTCATCATTTTTCACACAAACAATGAAAAAACGTGAAATAGTGAATAGTGATCAAATAGTTGCGCAACTTTAATTCCTTACTACTATAGCTTGTCTTCAACAAACTTGGAACCATCTGGAACCAATTCTTTTGACTTAGTTTTGAAAGTAAAAAACTTCACTGCTGCATAAAAAAAGTTCTTTGTTGCTCATCAGCAAATACCCGCATGACAGTGTACAAACTATGTACACTGTACAATAATAATTTTAAATAATACCTTTTTCCATTGGAAGCAAAAACAAAATTTGGATGGTTCGATATTAAGGTGTAAATAATAAAAAAATAATGCAATACATATATCGTCGTTTAAGAATCAAAATGGGGCATATCCAATTCTGAGTAAAGTCTAGGCGGGGCAAATTCATAAATTATTAAAAGCAAAGTGAGGCATACTCAGCATAACTAGCACAAAACAAATGGAAATGCCCCACTTTGCGTTTGAAAATTTATGGATTTGCCTAGCTTTGCTTTACTCAGATTTGGATATGCTCCACTTTGCTTCTTAAACGACGATATGTAACATAACTATGTAAGTCTCAATCTTTCCACCATTAAAAATGTTTAATCGTAAACGTATGATTTCTGTTTTACAATTCATTAATTGTAGCGAAAAATGCGATGGGTCATTACAAGGGCAACCACTACCACCTGTTACGCTTCGTAAGAAATACGTTACCCACTAATACTTGCGACCCTATTGCAAAATAATTACTAAAAAATTTACCAATTCGTTCAAAATTCCTTTTCCACAGGGAAAAGGGCAGGAAAAATTTCTAGGGATTGTATCCGTTTTTTATGAAAACTGAATTGATTGGGAGGTTGAGTGTGAATGGAATAAATGTAGAGTTTTGGCCTGCAAATTTAATAACTACCAGCAATTATATCATGAAGTACGATGTGTGTGATGATAGGTTAAATGAATATTGATAAAACGTACACATATAGTTAGAGTTTTTTTTGCTTATATGGTCGTTACGATCATTTTGTATGTTAGTTAGATTTGTAAAAAATAAATATATACCGGCTTTGTCGCTACCGGCACCACGATCCTCTGCTTCCAAAACTTTGGTAGTCATGTTACGTATGTGTCTCCTTTTCTGATTATTATTTCTGATTTATTAGGATTTAAATGTGCTTGAAAAATAAACTCCTACAAGTTTCGTTTTTGCCTTACTAATTTATCGATACAATTTTTAACGATGGTAAAACAATTAATTTACACAATCACGAGAACACGCTAATTGATTATTAACACGAATATAAGTAACTAGAATTTGTTGGTTTAAATATACATACAATATTGAAAGCCAAACTTTGCACTCCAATAACACCAACAGGTACACAAGGTGAAGATTGTACTATTTTATGAGGAAGGTTAACTTAAGTAAGACAGAGATCTTGACTGTGCGAGTGCACGGCACAAACTAGACAGAAATCGCACGTATCGCTGTGCAAACACACAAGAACATTATGTCACATTTTTATGGGAGTATCTAATGAATAATGAATAATGTTGGCGTAGACCAGAACTAGGAATCGATTACAATAATGTTCATACAATAATTAATCTTCCAATCTTCTAACACGGTAACACCACACACCACCACAGTATCTGTGTAGTCCATTAGACACAATGCGTATTTCATGTCAAATTCAAATTTGTCACCAGCATCTTCTCGCATATAAATATGGTTGTTTTTCATTATCTTTTGTGATTAAGTAATTTCACTTTATCCTTTACCTGTGCTAACTGACAATATATCTTCTGTATTAACTAAATTTTTCAAATACTGCTCAAGCAGGGATTGAAGCATACCGGGTTTTAATAAGTACTAGTAAATATAAATTGATGTAGGTCATGTAATTCTTCTTACTTCCAAAGTTGGATACCTTCGTCTGTGGCATCATATAAACAAGTTTTTACAGATCTCATGTTTGTATTTAGAGACGACATGTAATCCAAACAGCATATAATGAAGAGGATATTTAGAGCAATATCTACATGTATGCCTATACTTACATACATACATATTGTACCAACATAGTTGGCTCGTTTCTGCATTAATAAAGTTTTAATACTTCATCTAGCGAAAGTACTTTGTATTAACTACATTTAAGGTGTAGTTACATACGAAATGGCATTGTGAGGTGCTCATTTAATTTTCGAATAAAACTGATTCGCTCGTGAATTCCCGTTTGTTCCATTTTCCTTTGTATTGAAGTCAAAAACAGCACAAAGGAGTTCCGTTTATTGCTGAGTTTGATGAGATTAGTTAAGCATGATTAATTAGGAGCTATTCTAGGTACATCAGTATAAATGTATGTTTGTACGGCAGATTTCCGTTCACACGTTCATTGTTTGCAATGTGCTTGCTAGTTAGAGGCGCATCTCAGTAATCCGGATCACTTTAGAATTGTATTCAAAGATTATGAAAATTTACTTTCTAAAGCTTATCAGGGTAAAGAGCCTGCCTTAATGCCGGTTGAGGTTACCCTACTAACCATAAGTAGGTAAATGTTTAAAGTCGTTTTGATCTTAGGTAGTCGAAACGAAACAAAGAGAACTTTCTCACGAGTATCTTAATGTCGTCCATGCTTGAAAGTGCAGCACGTCATGCAAAAGATGTTCAGTTCCAGTTGTATATAATTATACCTATATAACCCGTACAGAATAGTACCTACAAACGGGTGATAGCAACGATGTAAAAGAATTGACACATTATTGAACTTAGCAGTATTTTGAGGACTTGTGAAATATGTGTACCGCCTGGAGCGTGTAGAGAATTGGATAATAAATTTAGTATTGCCGCATTGGAAATTATTTTTTTGCCATGCTACTAATTACTATTCAAATCAACTACTTGAGGTCGAGGTAATTTAAACGCCATTATTATTTACAATGCGAGTATGATACATTTATGTTCTATTTTAACTAACCCTTGATAAGTACCTAAACGGGGAAGTTTGTTTGAAACTTTTTGCTCTGGATAAGCACATAATTACATAATATTCTGGCTTTCGATTTTAGTGTGAACAGTCGCTTGATTATAATCACTGATTAAATAACTATATTCAGTCCACCAGTCACAGCCTTTAAATTCAAAACTTTGTCTTATGTAATTAAAACTTTAACTAGATCTACGTAAGAACTTGATACAAACCATGGGTATATTAAGTAAAGTAATTACATGCGTTAACGGGAGATACTATAGAAGCAAGCCGTAATCCAGTATGAAGGGTGGCACCGATACTGAATTTGTTACTAATTATACTAGTGATTCCATCATTATTTAGTATATCGTCGCCGAATAATAAAAAAATTGGTTGTTAAGTTCTCATTTACCCCATATGTCATACTGCTACATATATAAAGTTTCAAGCTATACCTCTGTTGTGTACGTACGTGCCATATTTTGGGTCATCAAGGACGGTAATTATAATTATATATGCTATAGAAGTAGTCTTTATACATATCTGATCAGCTGCGATAATTAATAACCAACTTTAATAATATCAGATTTATTTCATTCATTTTCGCGGCTTTGGCTGGACACAAACAGCGTAAGTATAATAATGCGTTCAAACAATATACAAAAACTAGTTTTCAGTAAAATCTTATTCTAAATATAAATATAAATTAATATAGCCACCGCTTAATTCACAATTCTGAGTTTGTATAAAATTTAACAAACGTAATAACAGAAATACTTTTAATACGTATGTATAATAAATGCGTGTATAATTAAATATTGCGTGTAAGTTAATATCGTTCTTATCAATACATGAGGTAAAAATTAAAACATTTAAATAATAATAAGAACATTTTAACAAGGTTTAGTTATTAGGTAATTGTTTATATATATTTTTTATGTATAATTATGTATCCAGACTTGGTAAATCACATATATGATCAACTTCGTTTTGAAAACTATTATTTATAACAGCATTACCTATCACGTTACTATGCAATAATTTAACGACGTTTCTACTAGATATCAAGACAAAGGGTAACGTTGTATTGTAACGCCAGGGAGTTACATAGAAGGCTTGCAGGTATTCCCCATTATGGTATGTTAAAGGGTAATCGTTGATAGTTTGAAGGCCACTTAATCCCATGAATCTGTACACGTACAAACCCACAGGTTTGGTGAGAACTAAAACGAATACTTGATTGTTAATTGTCACGACTTCAACGGTTACGGTGTCGTACGCCTGCAGTGTTTGTACCAACCGTAGTTCATTTGGTGTTGCTTCGAATAGCTAAAGTAAGTTGAACATAATACAAAATGTAATGTTAGTTAGAATTAAATCATAATATGAATCAAAATTTCACGACAACTCTAGAGGTGTACTGTAGTATTAGCGCAATAAATAGAATCTAATTGTAATGCTTTATCTTATGTATGTATTAGATATTAATTTAGAACGCGAAATTTTCTTGCCTGCAAATTTGAACTGGGTTTAATTCTCGTTCTGTCAGACTCTTGTGCGAGAATCAAAGCAAATAAAGATGTACCAGTTTGAAAAAGCTTTAAAAGCCTAGGTGTCCCATAGGCCTCAACACTGCTCACCGGCTTAAAAGTCTTTTGCGTTGAAGAGTAAGTATGAATGGAAATTTCGGACCGAGTTTTTACCAACACCGCAGCATTTTCATTGTTAAGCTCCTCAATATCCAACGATAGAACCACGCTTGAAAAATTTATCTCCGTTTCTGCTTCAAAGGACTGATTGTCGCGTGACCAAGAGGAAACATGAATTGCTGCAGGATATTCTTGAAAAACGGCAAATAACAAAGTTACTGGTGCCGCCACCTTGGAATTAATAGTGACAAGTTTAAAATCCACTACTGTTCCGGATTTAATTAATGACTTCGATGAGAAATTCCCAGCTCTATTTCCTTGTGTATAGTATAGTCCACCGTGACTAGCAACATCACAATTTGAAGGAACCGAGTGAAACACAACAATAGCAGAATCTATTTGAGACGCTTGGGACCATTGTATAACTGATTCTGTCTCGAGAATAAAGCCTGATTCATAAAATGTCTCGAAATTGGTTGACCAATGGAAGACAAATGCACCACAGGAGTCCGAGGCCGCTAGGAGAAATACGTTCTCGCCCATATTGACGGTCAACATATTCGCTACCTACAAGTTACGAATGAAAAGTTAGCATTATAACGTGCCAAAAATATCGGCTAATTAATAAGGGACAAGAATGACTTGAATGTACAACAACCGACTACCTTTGATTTCAGTATCAAAACTTGCTGTTCATCAAAAGATTGTAGCTTAAGAGGACTTTGTGTAGTTTCCGTATACAATGTTTGAAAAGTTTGGCAAAGTTTAAAAAATGCATTTTCCTCTTTTTGCATGGTGGCTTCTGCGGCAGTAACTTTTTGTCTGCTTTCGGTCTCTAGTTGGGTGATATTGAAACCATCAATCGAACCGGTTGTGGTGGTTACATTTCTAAAAACTACTCCACTTGCGAAATTCCAATCAGCTGAAATGACATCGTTTTCATATGACGACAGGGCATTTTCCTTTATATGCTCCAGGGAATAACCATTCCATTTTCCTCTGAGATTTACATCTCCTGTGACCACAATTAAGTCAGAAAAGCGGTTTTGGGACGTTATTGAACTGTGCTCATTCAGATACACTAGTTCACTTAAACGATGATTTTCTGCTGTTGTTAAATTTCCTTCAATAATTACTGTTCGTGGAAATGTTTTGATCCCAGTTATGGCTCCTACCTGGTCGGAAGTCTGCAAGTATAGACAATTAGTTAGTTTTATTTATTCCTTCGATTTGGCACACATCTATATTTATAATCCGAGTCTTTACGAATCCGCAAGTATGGGTTAAAAGTTATTATAACTAATGTATATTATGCAGTACTTTTAATGTAAGCAATAAATTGCAACTACCAAAGATTTCATTACCATGAGTGTATTTGCAAATGCCTCTAGAATATTTGTATGTCCAAAAAGTCCTTTTATAGCTACGCCATTTTGCAACAGGTTCAAATTATGTGTCTTCAAAGATTTAATGTTCTGATGTGTATTTCGAGTTACGAAAGTTCCAAATGGAATTTCATTGATCATTCGGACGCCATCAACGTTTCCCTCAACCAAGATACGCTCAAGGGATAAGTTGTTCAAAGAAATCGGATTGGTAGAATGCAGAGGAATGGAGTTACTTTGTAGTTCCCGAATGTCAATATCACCAACTTTGCTACTTGTGGTAAGCACATCCCCTGAATCAATCGTAATAGACTGAACCACAACTGGACGATCAAAACAGACCCGATTTGTGAAAGTGAAATCACTGTTTTTCCTCACGACATCGTTGGATAATTTCGAGACGTCTACAGCATTAATGGTTTGACAGTTCACGTTTCCGTTCGAGACGATAGCTTGAGTAAATTTAACATTTCCATGAAGGTTTTGCACTTCATTGGAGTGTAGTATGACAGATGATGCTAAAAACTCCGCTAAATTTTGATTTTGAATCAGTCCGTCCACAATAAAATGATTTGCTTGAAAGGTAGATTCAAATTTGACATCAGACCGTACAATATGTGTTCCATTTTGAGATGAATATATTCTTTTGAGATCATGCAAGGAAACACCGTTCACTGCACCTTGAACTTCCAGCAAATTGCCCACACTAACGTTACCCTTCCAAACGATATCACTCTTAATAACTTGATGAGTGTGAATAGTAAATATCTTGGAGAAAAACTGGGCCCAATTTAATAATATCGTATTAATTTCTTCAATGGCATCCAGGCTGCCATCAAAGGTAGTGTCTCCTTGGAATATTACGCTTGATTCATCTTTCTTTACAGCATCCTGATCCAGAATTTTGACATCCACGTTGCATGTTGTGCCGTCGACAATAAGTTTGTGGAACACCGGTTTCTGCGTAAAATTAAAAAAATATGTTAGACACCATTCTCTTTTGAAGTTCAAGAACTTGCTCACCGAAGTAATTAATGAGGAAAAATATTATTGATGATTACCTCAATACTCCATTGCCCAGTTATATTCTCCACTTGTTCACTATTAATTGGAATAGAATCCCTAATTATATTTATCAGATTATATCCATTTAGGGTTTCGTGAATATTAACATTTCCTTGAACCGCCATTGAGCCATAGATAACTAAAGGGCTCCGAATCGTCTGCTCGAGTTTATCCTTTCTGAGAACTTTGTTGTTTAGAAAGTGCAAATATTCACCATTGACAACTTTCGTAAAGACATTTTTCTCTATCAAGGTGTCGCCTAATATTTCAATAGGCTCGTATAACTTAGCGTCTCCCGAGAGCGTAACTCTTTCCTTCATCCAGCGAGACAGATCGAAGCCATTGATTAGCTCGAACGCCGCCAGGTTGCTGGTAACCCCTGTGTAAACAATTAGAGTAAAGATTCCAGTTAATTTGTGCATAGTAATTATTTAATAGATATTGAAGTAAAGCAGAAACTGAATTGATAGATAATTTAAAAATTGAAAGATCATGTGTAGAAAGGTACGCACATAAATCTTCTACTTGTAAATCCTTGATCTCTAAGGAGCTTTCAAATACTTGGAACGGGCGTCCCGTTTTGACTGCAACGTCATTCCCAAAATCCTCAAACTCGTTAATATTACCGCTTACATTAACAGGTGCATGGGATACTACTGAATCAAATTCTAAACCCGGTGGCCACACCTGATCTTCGTTGAGAAGGACCGCATCGGTGAGAACATTTTGTAGATTAACATCATCTACTTCAGAAAGTGCCATTAATTTTTCAAAACTGACTGGATGAGTGAACACAAAAGTTTTCTTAATGGTTTGCTCTGTATTCCGATCCAAAATGGATTCTAAAGGTACGCTGTTGATTTTGTTGGATTTAATATTCAGTTGTGCAAACGTAGCATCATTTTCAAAGGTAGTAAGCCCATGTACGGTCAGATCGTCGTTGTCTTTCTGCTCGAAAATAACGTGCGTATCATCAAAAGTCCGTATTTAAAATCCATATGGATTTTAATTTGACGGATTTTATATGTAATTAATATTAAACACTACAATTACGGCTTACGCATATGAGAACATTTCCACAACTTTCTTCAAACGATTTCTGATTGAGCTTTGACCCAACTTGCAATTCGTTCGCTTCTATTGGAAAATCAAAATGGATATTGTGGTTCGGATAGTACTGGTTTTTTTTGCTGTCCAGTGTGTCCGTGAAGTAGAGGTCGGAAATATTAGCGCCGCCAACGGTGTCCCTTACGTTTACATTACCATAGAAGGTAACTGGGCCGTGTAGGGTCCAATTAGTGTGCAAGTACGGTTGACCGGTTGCATTTAATCTTACCATATCTACCGTCCTTGCATTATTGATCGTACCATTCAGAGCAACCTGTAATAATTAGGTTTGTAATTTGTAATGATGACAACTTTGGTATGCTTAATTTATCTACGAGTCTAGATATTTTGCCATACCGTATTGGCTGAAACATAGGTGAATGTTTTGTGGCCATGTATGGTCGCGTAATCCTCATGAGCTAGAACATATCCTTCGGGAAATGGAATTGAGTTAAGATATTTGTTGATGCTTAATGAAATTGCTGACGAATGTACATTCACTGCAGTTTTAACCCCTTTGATTTGTCCTGAATGATTGCGTAGTACGATTGAATTGACTACATCCGCAAAATTTTGCCCATTTAGAAGTGTAATATGACTATTATTTCGCGATATAAGTTCCTTAAATTGAACTTCTGACGTTATAACTTGATCAATGTCTTTCCGAAATATGCTGTTTTCGAATTCCTTATTAATCCTGATAGGACTGGTTCCCTCATTTATTTCTGCTGTCTTCAAAGCCACCAAGTCGTTTCTGAAAATTACTCCTGTGTAAGAATAAGAATGTGTCATAAAGGTGACCAAAGTGAACATACATTTAATTTAAGTTGACTTTGCATTTAAATTTAATGCATAATGGTTATATGTTAATAAAGAATATGTATTCATTAAACAGGGTGGTAAAAAAAACAATTAACCTTCGATATTAGTTGCTAAAATTATGTCTTCTGGAACACGTAAGCCCGAAACTTGAGGGGAACTAACATCTCCCTCGATGTTTAAGCTATTTTTGAATATAATGGTAGAGTTGAAAACGTTTTTAGACGACGAATGTGCAAAATGACTCGTTGGTATGTTGTTGACTTTGCTCGCCTTTAAGTTGTTGACCAGCATTGCTCCGTTAAATTTAACTGGGCCATGGATTTTTAATTTACCGGATGCATGTTCATGTTCTGCAAACCCATCAAAAAACTCTTCTATTCGATCTACATCATTAATGGCATGTGCTCCTAAATGGCTGCTCTCAATCTGGGTTGAAATAACATTAGCAGTAATATTTTGAGGTGCTGTGATTTGGATAACATCTTGAGAATTTCTTGGGACTGTTCTAGCAGATCGAAGTTTAGCATTTTCGACGAAGCCTTGAAGGCTGTTCAATTTGTTTTCAGTTACGCCGTCATTGATAGCGAAATCTTCCATTTTCAGAGGCGAATCAATGAACTCAATGGATCGGAAATGCTGACCGAACGGTGGCTCAGTTTTATTCGAGTCCAGAGAGTCCCGTACAACAACGTTAAAACTGCTCAAATCTTTCACATCCCAGTTTCCTGTAATTACATTTGGGCCTGAATCTGTAAGTGAATCCTCCAGTGCTGCAGTAACACTTAAGACAGTACGTTTAAATCTGTTAAAAATGCATAGAAAGGTTACTTATTCCAAATTTGCCCTCAACTGTTTAAAAATGGGCTTGAAAATGCGAATCTGATAACCAGGATATAGTTGTATAGGGAATAGATTCAAAATTAGTTAAACTATATGTCGTAAATATTTCAATAATAATGTTATGTTGCTTTCCCACCTCTTATACAGGTCCGACAGTGAACGAAACTCATCGTAGAGCTGGCGAGATCTTTGATACAAAGGCGATAAGTAGTTCTCTACTTTATTCTCAATGATAAGAACAGTTGCAACCTGCTGGCCATATTGAGTTGGGGCAAAGTAAGCAGTAGTTCCATTTACTAATATTCCAACTCCATTTGACAAATTTTCAAATGTAGAGCATATATCTGGAGTAAAAAAATAAGTGATCTTTGTCTTGTGTTTACCTATTCTTTCTATTTGGTAATTGATTTCAACTGGGTAGTAAAGGACATAGATACATTGATTGAACGTTGATAAACGTACCTTCACTGCAGACATAGGTTTCTCTAAATAATTTTCCAAGGCCATCGTATGAATAAACTTTTGTCCTGTTGAATGGTGTTCGAACCAGCAAAACATCTTCATCTCTGTAATCACCGACTGGAAGTGGAACGATTTCTTCAGCTTGTATGAGAGCGTGATTTTGATGTAAAAAGTCCCTTCCTGTTTCGCTCATAAATTGAACTGTCTGATTGCCTGATGGCACTAAACTCAGGTAGCGACTATAAGCAAGACTGAATGATATCAGCTGTTTGCAGGTACTAGACGTATTGGAAAATTGATGCTGTTGATAAAATAATCCTAACTGAGATTCATACTGATAAACACTAATTTTATTCTCTTCAGCCACCGCTATGGAACAGGAAGATGACAAAATTTCATGGACAGTTAGACAGTTGCGCTTGCCAACATTGAGGCGCTGAAAAAACCTACGAATTGTATCGTTTAGACAGATTAAAAATTCAAACATTAGTTGTTAATGGAAGGATAGTATGACTGATAATTTACCATAACTCGCTAGAATCGTCTCGAGTTTCGAAATTGTAAATATCAACGGGGGCTTTATCATCCTGCGGCACTACGATGATTTTCCTCGACATGTCAACCACACATAGTTCCAGAGACTTGACCCTGTTGTGCAAAGGCCACGACCCGGGATATACAATGCTATCATTGGTGAGTACGTATGAATTTAAGGAAGGTTTTTCAGTCGCGACTATCACGACAAGTTCGGATTTACTGATGCGCTCATTCCAAACAGAAAACGTTGCGAGAGCTACGAAAGTTTCTGTCGCATCTAGGATAAGTTATCATAGAAACATCATCATTTAATTCCCTTCTAATATTTTTACGGGCTTTACAGGAACCTGGTGAAAGTTAGTTGTAAGTGAGAATGGAAGTTTAGTAAATATTTGTGAGAGGTTATTTATGGTAAAAAGTATCGGAAAGTTCCCATAACTCTCCAGGAATTGCCCATGAATTATTTTAAGGGGAAAAAGCAACAGGAATTATAAAAGGTAGAGAATAACAAGACGTTTTACGTTATCTATAAAGGTCAAATAGGTATGTAGCTATTAGCTAAGTACTACAAACTCTAAACGTTTTTTCTCTTACTTATTGATGCAATCAGTCTTAAATTTTCATTATAAAAATCTATCCAGTGGTCCGAAAGACCAGCTATTATGGTACCGAATCCAACTTGTGAATATTTCCATTGCTTGTAGATTCCTGGAAGCGTCCTTTTCGAAATATTTGTGATTTTTACCACTGTAACAATAGAAATAGAAATACAGGAAATGTAGTTGCATTTCAAGCTTCACATTAAATAACCTTGGATTGTACACTCGAATTGCTTGAATGTAGTATGTAGGTACTTGTAATCAGCAATAACAAGGAGATAACTAAATTTTATTTTGGTTGCAAGATTTCATTCAAATAAAGTGACTGAAGTGTAAAATTGATGTTATGGAACGGCACCGGGAAATCACCAACTGCTGAAAATTCTACTGATCACTGATCACCATTGATGCCTGCAAATCAGTGCCTTTGATTTTTCAACTACGGATTCAGTTTTAAGATCTGTTAGGAACTTATTATATACAACATTGAACAAGTTCAAAGTTAAAGCTAAGATACAGTTGAGAGTAGAGTTTCTCCTAAAGTAAAGTAGGTATTTCAAAAATACTAGCATATGACATACCCCATGTCTGAAATGCGAATTTTACTGGCTCACAGAACTCTTGTCCACATAAAACCTAAAAAACCTTTCAAAATTTAATTATCTCCTCTGTAAATTTCAGCTATACCTTCACGACTTTGTACACCAGTTTTAAATGAATTAGGATGCCAAAAATCTTCACTATCACTCCTTTCATAACGATCTAGTAGATATTGAAGCGTATCGTCGGCGTATACAAGCAAATTTTCATCTAACTTAGAACTACTAACTGTTTGAATCAAGAATACGTGGATTGTAAGAAAAAATAAGTAGAATAATTTAAAATTCGTATTCGCGTGATTTGAAAACTTTGCCATGGCTGGATGCTGTAGGATATGAAAAATTATATCTACACAACCCAGAATCACTTTCTAACAACTCCTCTGAACGTTGAATGGGGATGGTCAGGAGACTTTAAAATGACTACCTGCAGTAACGGGATTGTTCTTATCAGCTAAAAGCCATAATATGCTTCAGTCCAATATTACAAAAATATATTCATATGGGATTGCCGGTATCTCCACACTAAATATGTAATTAATTCTTCCATGTAAGCTAAGTAACGAACGTGCCTAGGAGGGCAGTATTTGAATAAAAAGAAAACTGATAAAAGTAACTCCAGCACTGTCATCGCTGTAAATAATATACTTATTTGCTATTGAGTTTCGAACAAAAATGAATTTCGAATTCCATTCCATGAATACAATTAATTTTGTTTATGGCTCAATCGGTACATTTCGAATACCAATACTATTTCCATCTATAGCACATATGCCTGAAGTGGGTAAATATAATGCAAACTAGTTAAATCATAGTAAAAATAATTAAATTATTAATTAATAATATGGACGTGTACAACATTTAGTGCAAACATAGTTTAGGACACTTGGTGTTATCTTTAATATTTACTTAACTATCACAATCAGGGAAGCTCAGGAATGAATAATGAATGTAATGTACAAAGTTGATACAAAAAGTACATACGAGTAATTGTAATTCTGCTGAAAGCCTGCGATTATATTATTATCAAAATAAATGAATGAGTACAGAAATCAGGGATTTAATTTTTATTCGTCCTGCCTATTTGAAATTCATATGCTTATGAAAAGCAATAATAATATGGGGAATATTCAAAAGTTTTTTTGGTAAAAAAATCTTAAGTTCTAATTTTATTTATCGTTTGCCTAAATCAATTAATGGTTACCTAATTCTAAAAAAATTAATATTACAGTAATAACTTGTTTTTGCACTGTCGACAAAGTTTTCAAAGTAGTGTCTCAAAGTTAAAAATACACTTAATTCTTCTAACTGACTACGCTAGATAAAAATCATTTTGCTCTCTCTTCGTCTCTCGTTGATAATTGTTTCACATCCAGTTCCAAGGGTTCTCCTCGTGCTAGGTTATTCGCCCTGTTGTTTGAACGTTGGATAAAGCGAAGAGATTTGTTTCGGAGAACCGTTTATTAGGAGGTTTCTATTAGTATGCAGATTGCACATATATAAGAGGTCGATGAGTTTTGTAATACAATTCACCCCTTAGCAAACTCGTATAACACAATTTAATTAATAATTGGTACAATAATGAAAGAAGTACATACAATTACATATTTAACAATGATTGTGCAGCATATTTAATTCTTAATAACAATACAGCATACATACAAATGTAGACAAGGACAATGTATTCCAGAATAAGAGAAAAAATCACCACTTAGTTGTTTTATTTGTAATATTTTGTAATCTTAAATATATGTATCATTTTTGTTACTTATTATTTACTAGGAGTGTACTAAGTAATAAATAAAAAAAATTGGATTTTGCAAATGTAAAATACTATTCATGCTTTATTGTATTTCCTTACGTCATACAGTTTCATCACTATCACACGGCTTTCATCCTCAAAAATAAACAAAAAATGCTAGCACTACATAATTACACAAATAATTTCACTGAACGATTCTTCATCAGTATTTACATCCATTGCAGCAGTGACGAAATGGAAAATATGTAGCATATTTGTAGCTTCTATATATTATACTAATCATAACGTAATTACCTATTATGCTTCACGTTTCTGAGCGATTATTTTCGTTATTTGTTACAATTACAAAAATGACTTTGATAATGTAAATACATACAGGTAGTAATAATAATCATATAACGCATAATTGTAAAATGCTCATAATAAATAAAAAATTGAGACAAATAGTAGGAAGTTAATTGCGTAATACTACATACAATGACTTTCGGACGCTGTGTCAAAAAGTCTTTTTTTTAAATGCTATCCATATTTTTCCCTTATCTGCTGTCACTACTTTAAAACTATGGTAAATAGTTAGATACTAAAAAATAAGCGTGATGTTATACAAACTGTACCACGTTTAAAAACATACGAAAACTTGTGTAAATATAATTACACTCGCATCGGCAACGTATAAACATGCTTTAAAAAAGTTAAAATTCAGCCTTGCATCCTAAAACACAAATTTGAGGTTAGTCATTTCTACAATTTGAAATGATTGACGATCCTGTCTATTTCCGCTGTTTTCGTCCGAACATACAACCATATTATTATGTAATTATATTTCGAACATACGTAATTGCATGGATACGTATTAACTATATATACACCTACATTTACTTTGAATTCAAGATGAAATGAATGACTGATTTTAGGTATTTCTTGAACTAAAATTGCTCGTCTTTTACGCCATACTGATGGGTTTGAGCGCCGTACATCAACCAACGCCTGTTTCTTCTATGAGAGTATTTGGAATTCATAGGTATTTGCATGAAGTTGATAAAATTACATGGTAAATCGTCTTGCGTATAATTGTAATAAGTAATATTAGATATTTTTAAGAACGCTTTACTAGCGTCCAATTTGTTACTTCTACTTTTGAGTCTTTCACAGCATATGTATTTTTTCCTTATATGTCCACTTGTTTTGATCGTTAACGTTTCGTCTTCGGAAGATATGTAGGAAGTTGAACGTTGTTGCGGGTAGGGAACTGTTAGGCACAAGTGAACCGTAGTTTGCAATGTACTTGTGGTGAACGAAACACTTAAGTTTATTGTTTTCACTTTTGTCAGTTCAAATATATATTCAAATGAAGGATATGTATTTGTACTATCGTACAAATTCTTAGATTTGTCTAGCTACTGTACTCGTATTTGAATATGTCTCTGAGTTCGAGCTTCCCCTTGCACCCAAGTCTATGTCTACAGCCAAAGGTTCACCAAGGGACGAGGATCGAGACGATGATGCCCCTCGATGGTCTCGTCTTGCAATTGTTGACATTTGAGCATATTGAGGATTCACTGTGGAAGATGCTCTACTGTAGTCCAACCGATCGTAAGCTTCATCATTCATAGCTGCATCAACAAATTAAGACAAGTTTAGTGACTTCCCAAATGCCAACACAAGTTGTTTACAAATATGCCCGCATCCCTAAGTCGTAGACCATTGTCAACATTCCTGTTACAAATGTGATGTAGACAAATGCCTTGTTTACAGCGTCAGTGTTCACAAGTATAAATGTTTACAATGATATGTCTGACAATGGAAGGATTCAAAATTACACTTTTTACATGATTAAGCCAGAGCTAGAAACGATAGTCACCATAATATCTACCTTTTTTGTGATTAAGTTCGTCATACTGATGGTCTGTGTATTCTGAAGGTTCGTGGACATTCTCAATACTCGTATAGATATTGTTCATTAGATTTCCGTTCGTGGAGTCTGCTTCCCGATTCTTTTGATCCATTGGATTCAAGTACCCGTTTACACTTGATGTGCCTGTAAGCAGATAAAAATTTCATTTTATAAATACAATGGCGCTTAAACAATTCAATACTGGACAGAAACGAGAAACAAAATTTTAACAACAAAGTCAATGAAATCATCAAAGCTGAAGCTTTCTCTCTCTCTTTTATAAATGATGATGCGATTTAAAAACTCAGTTGAATTGCTAAAGAATTGTTACAAGCAACCTGCTAAAGTCCTTTATTACTCAATGTCGTATTCGTACTTGTGGCTCTTGCTCACGTAATAACTACGGGGAAAATCTATAGCGTTGAAGTGCAACCAAATCATTTATATAAAAAATGCCCTTCAGTGCAACACTAATTAGTCATGATTATATTTTTACGCGACGGTGGCAACTTATTGCCTTTTTCTAAGTAACATTGTCAATGTAACATATGGCTGTCATTTCCTGAGGTCATGAGCTTTCTGGGATTTGCCAATTTTCGAAGTAAATGCGCAAAAAACATTATCATGAAACAGAGGTAGCAAACAAAAGGAATGAGCTAAAGTAGACATCATATAAGCGTACTTAAACTTCAGAAAATATAGCATGTAGGGAAAACGAGAACACACATATTATTTGAGATAAAGTGTGAAACAGTGAAGTAGATACCTTTTCCATACAGCCGGTTGTAGTAAGCTGTTGATGAAGTTGAGAAGGTAAGCAATAGAAAAATCGAAAGAGCAATCGTTGAGTATAACAAGTACAAAGATGTTATTCAAACAGATAAACATAACTAATTCAACGCATTAATACTACGCTAATATGCGACCACCAAGTGCCATCAATACTGAAAAAAGTGTAATCTAGTAGTCAAATCAGGGAATTTTAAAGATGTATGTAAAAGAGGAAATGTAGGGGAAAGAATAAAAAAAGAATAAACCAACTTTTATTCTTTTTACCTCTGCTGGTGGTAGCATCGTTGTCATCCCATTTGGACCTAAACTGCTTCTTTAGATTATTTTTGATGTTCAGTGAAGCGAGATTGTCCATTTGATTGTTAAGTTGTCCTAGTGAATTGGAATTATCAGGTCGTACTTGATAATTATAGACTGGATTGTCGTAGCCTGGACGTTGTCCTTATAGAGAATAACAATTAGTTAATGCATGTATTGACTAGCTTATCTACGCACATAAAAAGCAACTGTGACACAATATAGACAGAAAAATTATTCAAGCACTGCAATAATATTGCATTATCAAGAGTCAAGAAATTCCCCCCAAATCGACAACACAAATATTATACGAGATAAGTGAGTGTGCAAAGTTTGAGATGTAGAGGAGAAAGTTCATGTATTAGACGATCACGCCCTAAATACGTATTTGTTATTGGTTTCTTGTGAAGATTTGTGGAGATGTTTTAAGTGTCATGTCTTAACAGTTGTAAATTATGTTACTTTGCCAATGCATAAAATTAGTTTCAAACACTAATACATTCAATGTTGTTACATTACAGAATTATCTGCTACAACGCTCTTTCCAGATTCAATTTTTATTGATTCTTGAACCGTTGTTATGATTAAAGCCCATCACTCTTTCGGTGACAGATAGTTGTAGCAAATTATTCGTAGTATGCATCAAGTTTATGCTTTTCTGCAATGCAAACCGCGGACCATCAAATGCTACGGCAGTTATAATTATCTGATTTATAAGCCTGTAGATTCTTACGATCTCGCCCAATATTTGCATATGAGAAACAGATTACGAAATTACCTGGAACAACAACAGGGTTTGCAAGATAACGGACATGACCATCACCGCCAACCTCCTTCAGTTTCTTAATTCTTCGACGGTAGTAAAGGACAATACAGGCCACGATGAGCAATACGAAGAAAACAGACCCGACAATACCAATTATTTTTGCCGTTTGATCTGCTTCTGACGTTTTTGCTATTGAAAATAAACATATTTACAGTTAAATTGCCAGTATTTCACTTCTTTCTTCGAGATTTTGTTTGATAATCTATAAGTAATGACAGACTCACTACGTGAATGGTTAATTATTGGATATTATGCATGACCCAACTTACGTGCAATAGACTCTGAAGGTGGAGGTGCTGCTACGACAGGCTTGAAACACGAAAATGAACTTTCCTTGTCCTGTTCACCGTGAAGAGGAATTTGATTGTTGAACTCTGATAGTAAGAAACAACATTTAAATAACAGCTACATAAAAAATAAGTCGTTCGGTCTGAGTCCAAGACATATTTAAAGTCTGGATGAAAAATAAAACAGCCGAAGAATAACTCACCGTCATACGATTCCAGCAGGACACAACCCTTTACAGGGTCACAAACGTGGTCATCCGACGGGCACTGACATAGGTGCATGCAGTGATCACCATAGTAACCTTCGGGGCAATCTATTTTTAAAAATACGAGTTTACAATTTAGGTATTCCTCAGGTATAGATATTAAAGCATTTCCCTTAGTAATCCCTACACGTGCATCCAAACACAATCCTAACCACCGTACACACGCATACCTACATATATGAAAGTCCATATGTACAAAAATTCAACGTAAAAATAAGTTATTTTCTATATGGAACATCGTAATTACTTTCGGAGCAACGAGATCCAGTCCAACCAATTTGGCACCGACATTCCCCGTCACTCGGTCTGCAATGCTCTCCATGTTCGCACTGACAATTTTGGGTACAGTTGAATCCATATTTCCCATTCGAACATGGTTGAGAACAGTCATCTCCGATCCATCCTGGAAAGCAGCGGCATTTTCCTGTTTTTGGATCACAGTCTCCATTGTTCTTACACCTGCATTTCTCCTTACAGTCTTCTCCATAATAGTCTGGAGGACAGGGCGAAGAACAAAACCATCCTGTGTAAGATGGATGGCAAACACACTTTCCGGTAATCGGATCACACGTGTCCCCTAAATTTAAAAAAACATAGCAGCTTGTTTAGTATTTCCATTCAATTTGGTTCCATAGTCGCATAAATAAATTTATAATGCAACCTACCATGTTTACAATCTGGACATTTCTGTGCACAATCGAGACCAAATGTTCCAGAAGCACATGGGTTCTGACATTTTAATCCAGCATACCCGGGAGGACAACGGCAAATTCCAGTTCTTTGATCGCAATCCCCTGTGTTGCAGTCACAAGTCTGATCGCAATTTTCTCCCCAAGTTCCTTTCTCGCAGACTTTATCACACTCTAAGCCTGCAATACATATACGATGAATTATATTTTAAGTTTGATTTAAAACTTGTATCTACAGTGTGCCACAGCAAGCTGCAGTCACGTACTACATAGATTTAAGAGCCACTCAAAATATTATATGTACGTTATGTAGTACACAATCAAAATCATTGCTGATACTACGAAGTATTTTACCATGTATATTATCTTTGCACGAACACGTTCCATCGGTAGCACTACACTTGAGGGTATTTTCACGATGACACGAGCAATTGAGCTTACAGCCCAGGCCAAAAACCATTGCGGGACATGACTGCTCGCACCTAACCCCATGGAAGCCAGGCAGACATTTGCATTCCCCTATACAATGTAGAGAAACAACATTTACGGACTATGTAAGCTCACTATAATATATTACACACTTTAATACCAAATTCGAACTCGATTTGAACTGCGTTCTAAATATGCTATGGTTATATAATTATTTACCATGGTATTCGACATTAAACCTGACAATTCTTTTCCTAAAAATGCTTCGTATTTTAAATATTAAACTCATCTGGGTATCACTTGCCTGTAACATGATTGCACACGCCGTTATTTTTGCAATCGCATTTTTTATTGCAGTCCATGTCATAAAATCCATCTTCACATTCCTTGTCGCATTGTAATCCATGCCAACCTATTTGTCATAAGAACATTTTAGTTTCCTTGAACATTATACACACTCTAAAGATGCTTCATTTTAACAACAATTTCTTTTTCATTATAATTATAAATATCGGAACTGATGCATTTACCTTTTTCGCAAATGCACTGCCCACTGACAGGGTTGCAGCGGGATGCTTGTTTACAGCTACACTTATGCTCACACCCATTTCCGTATGTTCCTTCAGGGCAAACTTTCTCACAATGTTTGCCAGTGTAACCTAAAATAATAATAATTAAATTGAGTTTAATTACCGCATTGACAAACTGGCATTAAAGCATCATAGCTAGTATGTGTTTAAAAACAATACCTACAATGACGTTGTTTTTTTTAGCTTAACTTACCAGCAGGACAAATGCAATCTCCATTGAAAGGATCGCAATAGGCACTTTGCTCACATGAACATGTTTGTGAGCAGTCTTGACCCCACTTATTGAAAGAACACGGGCGAGTGCAGTCCCGTCCTTGCCAACCAGGTTTACAGGCGCACCTCCCATCTCGCGAGTGACATCTAATTGCAATTATAATTAGAAAAAAATTAGGACAGTGTGTACAAAAGTAACCAGAAGTCCGACATACTTTCCTATTCAGTAATTATAGAAACAACAAATATGGCACCAAAACTTACACTTGTGTGTTGTTTCCATTACATGTACACTTGCATTGACAATCCGGTCCATAGAAACCATTTGTACACGACCCTTGATCACAAAACTTTCCTGTCCAACCAGGTTCACAGGTGCAAGCTCCAGTGATAGGATTGCAGTGAGCATCATTCATACACTTGCAATGATTAGAACAGTTGGCTCCGTAGGTACCAGCGGGACATTCCAAATGGCACTACAAGTTATTTAAAAACAAGATGTTATTCTTTTCATAGTAATGCAGATAGTAATGATTTTGCGGATAAGAAGACAATGAAAGTATGTATAAAACTTTTGCGAACTTTCACAATAGATAGGAAGTAGACAATCGGAAATGAAAACTAACCTGATCACCAACGTAGCCAGGAGGACATGAACATTTTCCTGTCACGTGATGACAGAGGCCACCATTAAAACACTCGCAAGACGCATGACACTGAGGTCCATATTTGCCAACTGGGCAGGGATTTGCACAAACCTCTCCCTTAAGAAAAATAGAGAGTATTTTCAATTCTTTTTTTCTGCTTATACTTTATTTGTAGCATAATTATATATCATGTTTTTTTATTGTTACTTACTCTCCATCCAGCTGGACAATGACATTTTCCGGTTGCATAGTGGCATGTTCCATTGTTCTGACACTTACATTCACTTGAACATTTGTTTCCATGAGTTCCTTCTGGGCACTGTTCTTCACACCTATAATTCCATAACATACAACATTAGAATTATAAACCTTTTCAATAAATATGGCAGTGATTCAATTCTGTTGTAATGCAATTACTATTTATTACTGTAAGACACGAAAAAAACTTACAATGGTCCTTGCCACCCTGGAGCGCAAGAGCAAAGTCCAGAAACTGAATCACAAGTTCCGCCGTGTGTACAACGACACTTCTCTGCACAATCCTGACCATAAAAATCGGGTGGACATGGCTTATCGCAGTGCTCGCCTTGCAAACCAGGGCCGCAAGTACACTCTCCCGTGCTAACATCACATTTTGACCCATTCCCGAGACACTGGCATGAATTTTCACAATTTTCTCCCCATTTTCCAGCGGGGCATGCTATTTAAGAAAATAGGCAAAATATACAAACAATTCGTCATTTACAGTTATTGAACGACTTTTGTTTTCATTTGAAGCATCATGTTCTTAATAAGCAAATATTCGTAGTTTCCTATCTGGTATCTGATAATCTAAACTCACTGGATGCACAGTCTGGTCCTCCGTAGTTACTCGCACATTCGCAAACATCTGGGGCCACGCAGTTCCCATGAATACATCCATGTTTACAGATTGGTGTGCATTTCTTTCCATCCGGCGTCTCTTGCCAACCTTTGCAGCAGGCGGCTTTGGACCTTGTTTTTTCTATAGTCTACTCAGGATTGAACATAAAATTAACGATTGCCTATGTTGAAAATCTACGAGGTGATAGTGATCTATGATTGGTAGGGCTTTAAGAAATGACCGTATTCAGCAGTGAATACAGCCACTATTTCCCCGACCAAAAAGAATGATTTTTGTCAATCGGAGTGATCTTCTTACCTCATTTGTAACAACAGTTTTAATCTTTGTAATATATCGACTGCATCTAGGAGGTACAGCTAAGCACCATACAAATTCTCGTACACGCATAGGCTTCTGGTGCGAAACTGTCACTGTTGTGTTGTACCTGAGTGAATCCCAGAAAAGTATTACAATCACAGTACAAAATAACAAAATCATCAGCAAAAACAAACTGGCGAGTACAATTACAATGTAGGCGCAAATGAATGAAGAAAAACCACGCAATCATTCTTCATCACAAGAAACACACCTACTCCTACCAATTCAAATTCTTTAGATAGTCTCAAGAAATACACGTGTGGATTTCTTTCAGGGTATTAAATCCCACAAATAATAAGCTAAAGTGGTTGCCAAACAATTACAAGATTTAGACCAAGAAAAAACGATGAAACACAAAAAGCGTTTGTTTTCACAAAAGAAAAAAACGATTGACTTACTTTTCAACACGGCTGCACACTTTCGGCTGATCTATCACAGTTAAACTTGCATTGTACACTAGGGATAGTACAATCACTACTAAAAATGACAAATATTTTGCCCACATTTTGCTGTTTTGGTTGACGGAGAGTAAATTCTCAGAATAAAATTAACGTTTAAGACTTTAATCAGTAATAAGATCTCGTTTCACAAGATACATTTCCTCGTACATCAAGCACTTCAGGATTATAATACAACTGGTGTGATTGAGACAATATATTTCATCCGTTGCTAATATTGTCAACTTCCCTTAGGGCTGTACTTTGCTGCAGCAAAACATACGGAAAATTCAAACAGCAGCTGCGAACTTCGAATCTGGAAAAACAGACAATTTTAAAAATTAGTTAATGTAAGGTTATTTTAAACTACGATTCCTTTACTACAGAATTTTCTTCCAGTTATAATCAAATCATTTTTCATTTGCTTACAATGTCATATGCGTACTTAAAGGGTATTGGCAAGAAAAATTGGTGACTCATTGTGCAGCTTGAGTCAACCTGATACTTATTTGCAATTGTCTGACTTTTTATTGAAAGTAACACTACTTTCTGATGCAGTCAAAATTTCCAACTCATGAAAAAAATGTAGGTGCGTTGTTCGTTTTAAAGGAAGTTACTCTAATAAAGACACGGTTCGTGTGCGTTTACCTCTATAGGTATATGATCAATTATATCTCTATGCACCCACGTAGATTCCCCCTATGCTTTCGTGTGCCTCAGTGTTTGTGAACATATTGTTGAATGCCCTTCCTGTGACCGTACTTCTTAACTCATTTAGCTTGCTTGCAACTTGATATTCAGGGCATACTTCTGCGTACATACAATCATCTTACGTTTCGTAGAATTAAAGCTTCCACAAAAGCTGAACTAAAAGTAAATATTCCCTGTAAACCATTGCTTATTCTTTCAAATAACAACAATGATAGCATTGTTGGCTACACTTGAGTTTGCAAATTAAAAATAATTTCAAAGTGTGTATGTTTATGCATGTTAAACCATTCAACTCGATTATATATGTACCATGTTATGATGTATGTAGTTACGTGGAAGATTAATGTTTTATGCTACTGTGGCGAGTGCAAGAAAGAAAAAGTAAAATAGTATGCGACTCTGTCACAGTCGACACCAAAGCTAAAAATTTTGTGAAGGGGTGAAGCGTTTCGTAAACCTTAAGCCATATTAAGTACAATAACTCAATCTAGTCCGTCCACTTCACTTCAAGAAAACCAGCCAGTACAGTGCACAACACATAACAAGAAATGCGACGACGTCATGCAAAATACCCATGACATCTGACGCAAACACTCACACTAGTGTGACTTTTGTGCCCATGTTATTTGCTGTGTCATTAGAATATCATCATTTTCAGCTTCGTCACCAAAAAATGACGAACTGTCCAAACTAGATTCAATAAATTGCTTTCCATAAACAATTGAGTCAGTAAATCACTATTTAGTTTTCTTATTCTTACTCATCAAGTTATAAAGTACAAGTATTAAATGCAAGTGATGAATATACATATAATATAATGCATTAGTCCTTTGCATGTTCCGCTTGATCTTGTAATCTGGTGATTGGAAATTAAAACTATATAGTGGTTACAGGAGATAACTTTTGTCTCGTCAGCAATGCTTCACAAGATGTGAAAATACTTATCTGATAATCCCTATTTCCTGAGTGTAAGAATGTTTTAACCAGATAATTTCGGATCTTGTAAACAAAACCCCAGTATTTACTGACAGAAAATTAAGATTAGGAGGACGCGTTCCTCAAAAGTACAAGGGCAGCCTATTTATTGTGAATGTAAGAGTATCAATACCCAAGTTACGCAATCCTAGACCGTTAATAATTCAAGTCTATTGTAAACCACAGCTGCAAATCATAGTCAAATTGCTATTTGTAAGTAATTATATGTTTTGAGTTTAGTACTTAAGTCTCGAAGTAATGATAATCCAGAAGATAATTACAGTACTAATAACAATAAGCTTGTGTGTAGTCAAGTTGATTCAGGGAATCAATTTACTAGAATTTTGAATTATGGTATTACATCACATCACATCACATCACATCACATCACATCACATCACATCACATCACATCACGATTAATATTTAAGAGTAATCTTGTCACCGATTACATTAGTTTTCCCAAGAAAATATCGACGAGAGACAGAATTTAAACTAATAGTCCAAAAAGGACATAGTAATGCCTGTTTTATTTCTTTGAATAATGATAACGAATTCGATAGCAGTCACAAAAATTATAAAACTATTTTTCTTCTGATACAAGGAGATTTGAGTTACTCCTTGATGGCAATGGCACAAGTTGCGGCTTTATAATTTGTTATATATGTATATTGATTTGGCCAGCCATGACACTCTCCTAGGGTCATAATTTTTCTTACGAGCCAAAGCAAAGTTTACCACCATCGATAAATGACAAAAGACAAGTTCAAATTTCACCTCGTTGTCTCAAGCACTTATAAACACACAGCAATCATAATTAATATTTGTGGTCGTCGAGATGTCGTATAGTATCGTGTTCATGCTTTCTGATACCAAGAGTTCATGGATCACAAACCAAAATGTTGTACACGTTTGCTTTATTGCGTTGTCAAATGACAAAGTTAAACAATCGACGAAAAGTGCAGCTCCAGGAGCGAGTTATCACCAGTGCAAATCAGACATGCATTTAACAGTATCATTTTACGTCAATTCTTTATATCCTGGCCAAGTCAATTTTAATTCTTTTTCAGCGAAAGACAAGCACGAGCCATGACTGTACGTCTTGAGTTTATACTAAAATAGTGAATGTTTTCCCAATGCTTCTCCGATTTCCCATATACATTACATACACCGAAGCCACAGTCTGGATCCATTATAGTTTGCGTGACCTCAATAACTGCGTGAATTTTATGACTTGTATTAAGATGGTACAAAGTATCCAGTCAATCAAAGTTTCTTATGATCGTCAGCAAGTTTGAAAGCAGCGACACTTATAAGTATTACGACATCATATATTTACTTCATTTGTATACATACATAGGTGCATGAGAGCATTAATTGGGTAGTTGCTATCAGCTCGAACTAACATATGTCAACCAATTTTGATAAATATATGAAAGACAACTCGAGTGATAATAGAAGCATCTTTTGATCTGCATTTTCCCTTCCAAGAACGTTTACTATCAGTAGCCAGTCGTCTTACTTAGCTGTTTACCATGTCGAAGTGTCACAATGTCAGATCATAGTCTATACATATTGGTACATTTGACATTGTAGACTTGAAATTATTTGCTTACGACAAATTAGCATGTTCCAGTCCGATTACTTTTAAGCTTTTGTTTACTTACGTAGGTTGATGTGACACACTATAGGTGACAAGAAAGCGATTTCAAATCGTAGCTTAATGACTTTATTGAACAGCTTTAAATTCAGTTTTATTGTGTAGATAACAACGCCAGTACCTAGTAGAACAACTAGAGGAAACCGCGCTCAGTTGACTTAAAGTATCAGTCAAACACAGACTCGATGGGAAGCTAATCTTCAAAGCTCGACTTTGGAGCAAGCACTGTGTCGCCTGTTTGCCAGTCGTTTTAAATATTCCGCCTACTTTAGAGACAGAGAGGCTCTGCATCCTTTTAAATGGTTTAACTACAAAGGAGAATCGTTCATCCATGACAGTATTTGTAATTATTAGTAAATACTTAAGTTCAAGTAACACAAAACAATAAACAAAGATGTCAATAGAACCGAAGAAGAAAAGGGATGACAAAACGCCAGTTTTGTGTATAACATACAGTTGCATGTAGTTGACAACATTCAAACTTGGGACAACTAAGAGACCAGTTTGTCATTATTCCATTATGTCCCTTGACCTCAGAAATAGCATTTTAGTACTGTGAGAATAAGAGTAGGAGTAACTGAATAGTCTGTTTTAAAATAGAATTTATTAGATGCAAGAAGTAATTTATAACATGGTACAAAATCATTACCATTTTTATTACTAACCTAAAGAAAGGAAACTCGTAACGTCAAACTTGTGGCATAAACTTCTGATATTCCAGTGACATAAAAATTAATACATTATATGCATGAAATGTGGTTACCATTCATATTAAAATTAACGCTGGTGCTGGCTCAGATTGTGAGATTCTATGTTGTATGAGGTAGACTTTTGTTGCTTTTCCCCCTTGCAATGATGTTGGTGCTCTTGATGTAACCACATACACATACATACCTACATACTTTGTACGTGATTACCAATTACCAACACCAAAGCATGCATTGAAAATGACAAATTTAGCATAAATTTGTATTCAAGTAACCTCTAAATTACGTAAGTAAGCTGCATGGAAACGCTTAATGTTTCGTGCTCATGTCGTTAGTATAAATAGCATTAAATAAATATAATTAGGAATATGATGCTGGTTTTTGAGATTCCGCCATCTGATGCATGACTCATATCTGTATATATAAAACGGAGACTTAATAGTTCCAGAGTAGACAGGACATTTGCATGACTTGCTCAGTGATAAATCATTCAACTTAACCATAACCAATACACGAGGAGAAATATTATTAATGCATTTTGAGTGTGGCTGCGGAAACCAAAATTAGTTGGGACTGGACCTCAAATTATGGGACGGCTAATCCTAGGACTACGCTTTTATTGTTAGCTTAGATAGGCGTATATTATACATAGGTACACAGTATCTGTAACGAACGTAGGAAGAGGGTACGTATCAGTATATGCACAAGACCGAAATCACAGTTTCTTTCAGTTATTCGATTTTCTCTACTCTACGAGTCACAGTCCCAATATCAAATGTCAGCTAGGGTTGAGAGTTTAATTGTGTTCAGATAATAATCTGATTCTTCTTCAATGAGATTTTGCTGCTCGACGTGAACTCACTTCCTCTTATCACAAATTGAGTGGCCTTTAGCTATGAAAAATAGAATAAAGATAACCGCAGCCAACTTTGAGCATACATATATGTAGTCGTGTTATATGATTTAGTGTGAAAGAGAACAAAATTAATTACACTATATTTACACAAAAAATATAAGCCAACATATCGACTAGTTACTACCCAGCTTGTTACTATGACTGGGTCTTAATAAAATCAGAATTACTCTGTGCTTCTGTACTCAATTGAGGAGGTATCCTTGACATTAGCTATAAGTTGCATTGCACATTGTGCAATAATGAATGAATCACAATATTTTTATGAGATAAGAATTCACAGATATACAACCAACTCAGACTCATCGTCAGTTACTACCTAGTTTCGTTATTTCCCTTATTCACAACAGCCAAGTCATTCTCATGGAACGCCCACAACCCACCTCATGGTTAACTTAGCAAAAATTAGCTTAGTTAAAAGTATCAGTATTGCAGTGAATCGAGATTTTAAAAAAGTCGTAGAATTTTTACTTTTATGGATAATTGCACCTGAGGCGCGTTTGAGGGATGTGTAATTATTCCGAATATAAATAAGGAATGTATGAAATTTGTTTTGATCAAAATCGAAGACAACTGCCAGCCGGCAACAGAATAACAAGTTGTCTCTAATCTGATGAGATATTATACAAGCACTAACTACCTACATTCCTGCAGCATTTTTACTCCATGAGATTTTTGTACTACAATTACCTATAATTACTAAGGTATATTGCAGCTCTTTCGTCCGTACTCCTGTTTCTGTCAATGACTTTTGGTGATACTCCTAACGTGGCTGATTCACTCAAGATTTTGTCTGCAGGACAAATGGTAAGAAGTATGAAATTTTCTTCAATTCTCTAGTGTTTTAGCATGACTGATGCAATTATCACAGACAGCGCGCCCGAAGCTGTTATCGTCCATCCGTCAAATGTCTTTCAAGACCGTTAGCATGAGTGAATTATGTCATGAATTATTCTACAGTTCGCCGTGTTGGACTTAAATTTTGACTTATTCCGACTTTACGACTTCGTGTAAAGTTCATATGACTATATTACGACACAGTTGGAAATAAGTTTGTAAGGCTACTGTAATATATTTACCTAACTCAGTGGCGGAAAACACAGATAACATGACAGATCTACAGGTAGTGTAGTTGCACGTAATATAATAGTATAGAGGATAATTTTAGAAAAACTGTATGCTGACCTTTTTAATACCAGGGAATTTCATAATACGGTGCCGTCCTCATTCGTGAACTTCTCGTTTCGTAAACCCCCTTTTCGTAAACTTTTTTTTGTAAACTTTTATTTTCGT
>JAAXYX010000217.1:0-52301 GCA_036851915.1 Ptenothrix huangshanensis | reverse complement strand
TTATATTTCTCTCTCTCTCTCTCTCTCTCTCTCTCTCTCTCTCTCTCTCTCTCTCTCTCTTCCCCGCATCTAATGTTTCTGTTGGCGGCAAAGCGGCTTTTTCCATGATTCAAAAGAAACCTCATGGATTTCTATTTAAAAAACATCTGAGACACACACACCGAGTCCAACTTGCAAGCGAATACAGTATCAAACCCAAAGCTCATTTTCTCCCTTCCCCAAACTTGTCTTTTTCTCCAGTCGAGCTTCCTTTCATTCTCCGTGCATATTTTCAACTAACTATAAGTCATAGAAACGATATACGTTTATGTATGGGTGCTTTGAAACTTAACAGTTTGGATAAAGTACATACGTACCTACCTACAAAGTAAAACTTTTTCGGAAAATTACAAAAGTGGAATACTTGCTGGGGAAGCGTTTTCAAAATTGTGCATCTAACCGCTCCTGTGCAAATAGAGCCAAAAGTTGTGGCTTGAGTAAATCATTTTTGCTGCCACGCGGTTTTCAAAAACTTTTTTCCGTTATCAGTTTTTCCCGTGCAAAACGTTCTTTGCAAATTTTGTTTTGTGCATTGCATTTACTTGGACAAAAGTGTGACATTTTAATGAAGCATAATTTTACCGGGCAAAACATAGTATCTACCTTGTTTAAAAGTGCAAATTGTGACATTTACCCCTTTTGAAAATAGTGCTCCTATCGCAGTAAACATACTTTTAACAATAGTGCAGCACGTTAAAAGTTATAAGAATAAATACGTTATAAGTATCAAAAACTTATAACAGCGATCAAAAAATGTGCTAAACACTTTTCAAAAACGTGCAAAACGGGATACATTTTTTTAAAATGAGCATACAAAAAGCAATATTAAAAATCATAGAGACAGTGCAAAACGTTCTATTCGCCTTTTGAAAAAAATGTATATGTATATTCATGTAAACACTTTTCAAAACATTGCAAAATATTCTATTTCCCTTTTTCAAAAAAATTGTATATACCAATAAAAACTGCTTTCAAAAAATGCGAAACGTTCTATTTGACTTTTTAAAATATGTAGGTATGCATTTGTAAATACAATCTTCAAACCAGTGCAAAACGTCCTATTTCTTCTTTTCAAAAATAGTTGACCTACTAGCACAAAGACTTGAAAAAAGTTCAAAACATCCTTCACACGAATATCAATCCTAATAAAAAATAAAGATATCTTGTCTCAATCCCAGCGCTCGTTGTTCCCCTTCTAAGAATACTAAATAATGCAATACAATAACTACTTTGAAGGTAAATGGTGTCTGAATTGAAGTGTGTTTATGCATTTCCACTCTTCTCCTTATCGCCTCGTTGAATAAAATTATTTGCTTGTATTTGAAGTGAGTGACACTGACGTAATGACGGACACTATCCACGCTCCTTCCATAGTGTTCAAAGTAGAGGAGAAAATCTAATACTAATAATAAATAAGCAAGTGTCTGTACCTCCGCGAGACGACTAAAGCTCATTGGCTCCAAGCAGTGTTTGTGATATCTGTACACGGAATGAAAAGTCTAGTTGTAATATCTGTATTGAATATGGAAAGAGCCACGCTCTCGGGTTCGATATCTTGTTTACAGTTTGCAGTCAAGTGTCGCTTTTTGCCGTCTGAAACTGTGCTGTGTAATCGGTGAGTGTAAAAGCTTAGAAATGTGTAAATAAGACGGGCGTCTGTGGAGCTGAAAGGATCTCCGGCCGAAGCCAAAGTAATAATGCAAGCGACTCTCAAGGATGGATTTCTCTGGTGATTATATGTATTTAGGTATATGTAGGGAAGGATCCGTAGACAGTAGACAGTAGACGTAGACAGCGTTAGCCCAGATTAAGTACTCACATGACTCTGTCGAAACCTAACTAGCTACTCACTACCTACCTTTGCGCCTTCCTTAGAGTAAGTTATTTGGAAAGAGCACAGTGGCAGCAGTAGCGCTCGCAGGAATTTTTTTTTCTTCACGAAGCCTGGAAAAAATTTAAAATTTAAAAAAAAACGTAACTTATCTAGTGTCAATTTTAAAAAAAACGGGCCTTTTTTGTGTAAATTAAACAAAATTGAGTCGTTTTTGTGTAAATTAAAAAAAATTGAGTCGTTTTTGTGTGAATTAAAAAAAAATTGAGTCGTTTTCGTGTAAATTTTAAAAAATTGAGTCATTTTCGTGTACATTTAAAAAAAAACTACCACATTTTTGGATAAATTTGAAAAAAAATGTGTCTCGTTCATGTAGATTTAAAAAAACGGCGTCTTTTTCTTGTGAATGTTAAAGAAGGGAGTGTGTTTTCAAAAAGGCCTTTGTAGGCCTAGTCTTCGTCTACGTGGCCTACGCCTATTTACGCTACCGAGTGGCAGGAGCAAGAACAAGAGCAAAGGCTGTGGCTGTGGTAGTGGTAGTGGCAGTTGCAGTGGCAGTGGCAGTCAAGTTGAGTGAAGTAAAGTAATTGTAATTGTAGATTGGAGTGAAAAGGCTGGAATGGAAAATGAAAAATGGAGAAGGGAAGTGGGATCTGGTGGAGAGTCAAAGTGGCTTCTTTGACTGTACTCGTACTTGTGCACACATGTACCTGAACGAGCCATTTGGCTGAGAGAGTGAGGAACAGAAGCAGCACAACGAGTTAATTCTCTTTTCCATTTCCCATTTACCATTCATACGCACAACTTGGCTACATGTACAAAGACACTGTTCTAAATTCAGTTGAACGTTGAGTGGGATAATAAGTGTAAAGAGGAACGAGCAAAGTGTGCTGGTTCTGGCGATGTAGTCGTGTTTATATTTTTCTAATATTTGTACCATCATAATTACACATGTATATGTAGCTCTTGACTTAACTCGACTCGGTCTGGGCAGAAGGCACTTTTCCTTTTCGGTACTTGCCCCATTTTTTCTTTTTTGCTGCACGGTAGTCTGTACTCTTTACCCCTTCTTTTTGGAGGTATGTATGTACCTATGTATACATTGTACAACGTACATTGTATTGTGATTCAGGAGTGCGGTAGCTTGGCATGGCATGGCATGGCACATGGCTGCGCACGTTGCACTGTATTTCTTAATTTGGATCTTGGCATTGGGTTTTGTCCATTTGTCTGATTTTCCAGGTTATTTATCTGTATTGGTAATTCCACGCAACACAGATATCGAATAACACTATTTTCTGGGCTTTGAGACTGTGATGTTGATTGGTGGGAGATGTTAGCAGCGTTCTTTTAGTACCTATAGGAGGTGCAAGAAAGCTCATATTATGAGAATCAGAAACTCGTTGTATGTACTTGAGAGAGTTCGTTTTAGATCTTCTTGAGTAATTTTGCTCAGGGTTAAATCTCCTGAGCTTAAGATATACCTATAGGTGCTAGTATAATTTTCATAGAAACTCGTACTTTAGTCATTTTTTCTTTGCCGTGTAAATTTAAAAAAAACATTTTTGTGTAAGTTAAAAAATGCGTCCTTTTCGTACAAGTCAAACTAACAAGTTTGTTGTGTATTTTAAATTTTTTTGTACCCCTAGGCCTACGTGGCCTATGTCTAGTTACGCTACTGGCCATTACACAACCAATCCTTAGACACTGCACAAATCCTAATGCATGTACCAATCACAGAAATACTTCTCCTCAAATTACAATTACAGAGAGAAAGGTGTGTAGAAAAAAACCACAAGGAAACAACTGAACGGAACGACAACTACGAAAGCAAGGTAGAAATAGAGGCAGAGACAACGACAGTCGATATGCCTATAGGCGTATCAAATATCATATCCACGGTCTAGGTAGTAGGCAGTAGGTAGGTAGTCTACGTTTACTCTACACTCTACACTCTACATCTACAGGGATATGGTCGGATATAGATGGCACAAAGTAGATATTTAGCTGTGTGCATAAAGCTCTGTTGCGGAAATGAGTACATATGTAAGGTAGCCATGTACGCTGACTGAGAAGGAAGTTGGGAAAAAAATGCGACTGGATGTGGAAAGCTCATACACACCATTCATCAATTACTTCAAATTCCATGACCATAATTCACACACGCTAGCTCTACATTCTCGCAATTGAACCAATTGAACCGATTCCACGCAGCTCTCCACCTTCTGCCAAACACGAAGCTAAGCCAAGCCACCTCAACTCAGCTCAACTCAACTCTCAGCTCCGTCTGAGAAATAATGCAATGCCAAAAATAAACTCGTAGCAAATCATACCCAACCGCTTTTTTACGACCACATCACAATCAAAATCTCTGATACAAATACACATACACCTACAGCGAATCCGCAACTTTTGCCCTTTTTAGCCCACATTTGCACGTTCTGCACTTTTTCCTATGGAGTCTACATTCTCCTCACTGGCTTTGGCTTTGGCTTGGCTTGACTTGACTTAGCTCGCCTTGGCTTGGCTTTGGCTTTGGCTTTGGCTTTGGCTTTGGCTTCACTTGACTTATTGACGTGTACCGAAACCAATGAAAGCCCTCCAATCAAAATCAAATATAGCAAACAAACCAAGCCAGCATTTTTATTTCGCTGCTCTACATTCTGCAATTACGAGAGATCGTATGTACCTCTGCAGTTCAGTTAGCTAGTTTAGTGATGCCGTTTGGAGAAAAAACCATTGCATTCTTACCCACTTTGAAATAACGACTTGGCTTTATGTAGTTTAGAAGCACACTCGATGAATTATGGAGGAAGCAGAAATATTCGCGTTGACACCTATAGATATAGACCTAGGGTGTTTCCTCCGCTTTTCCATCAGTGTTTGAGATTCTCTTGATTTTTGCTGTCAAAAATGTTTCAATTGCACTCCCTTGCATTTTTTTAGTGTGTGAAGGTGTATGCACTGCTCAAACGGATTCAAGTGAGGGGATTTTGTGTAGACGTTTTTAAAATGTCTTTAAATTCTTGATTTGAAAACTTTCAAAATTCTTAGTTTTTAATTTGAACGTTTTCAAAGTTTTATTTTTTTAATATGAACCTTTTCAAAAAGTGTCATTTTTTTAATTTGAACCTTTTCAAAAAGTTTTATTTTTTTAATTTGAACATTTTCAAAAAGTTTTAATTTTTTAATTTGAACATTTTCAAAATGTCCTATTTTTTTAATTTGAACATTTTCAAAATGTCCTATTTTTTAATTTGAACATTTTCAAAATGGTTTACTTTTTAATTTGGACATTTTGAAAGAATCTTATTTATTTAATTTGTACATTTTCAATTCCACATGTTTCAATTTGACTTGCGTACTTCACTTAAACAATATAAAAAATAGACAAACTTACGTGCTCATTTCGGAAAATTGAGAAACAAATGATACCTTATTCTCGTCACCAGCCTCTGTGTGTTCAACACCCTTTTGACATAGTATTGACAAAGAAATGATTATTAGGATAACTGCATACTGCGTTCATTATAACAGGACGGAGAGCAAGAGCAAGCAAAGGTATTAGTTTTATTAGCTCTGTACTCTATACCTATGCATGTATGCATAGGTATACACAGTGGTTTAAAGGATGAGGCCAGAATGGTTTACTTAGGTGCCTATGTAAGTTTAGTTTGAGGGAAGCGGAGGTAGCGAACTGGAAGACTGGATGGAAGGAAGGAGGACACGAAGACACCTATGTGCATACCTCCGTGCTCTTCTCTTTTCCCCTCACCTGGTCCAAGTCCTGTCTATCTGTCCATCTGTCCAGAATATTCTTTATGAGAAATCTTTTAGATGGCGATGGATGGTCTTCATAAGCGAGGCACTCGACCGAACCCAACCGAGCCATTCATAACACCAACAGAACAGTCGCACCAACGCAGGCACCAGTAGATACATTAACGCAACCACACTCTCACAGTCTCATTGTTCTCCTTCCTTCTGCCCTCATGATTCATCCTTCCCAAACACCTACAAAACACAAAATCCCCCTCGCATCACATCACCTCAACTCGTTAGCGGGCAATGCATTACTGGGGAAACGTCAATGTCAATTTCAATCTACGTGTGTCTTCTGTCTTCTTTCAAATATATAAAGCAAAGATATACATATATACCATATAGCTTCACAATTTATACATGTGTTACATAAGGCACCATGTTAAATTTTTTTATAGATATATATAATTTATACTTATTACAAAAGGCACCATGCTAAAGTTATAATGTTATTTCATAAGGCACTATAAGGCTATATTCTATAGGTACATATATAACCTAAATACGTTGTGCATAAGGCACCATGTTAAAAATGACTTATAGGAAAATAATAAAGGACATTAATCAAACAAAGGGGATGCGAGTGACCTGAACCAAGGTAGAATAAAGGAGCGGAAAAAGATAGCTGCGTTGCGAGAAAACTGTGAAGAGTGTGAAAATAAAACCAGGAGCTAATCATATTCCAAATATTGGAATGCCAGGGCATCGGTTGGCTTTGACTTGGTCTGTGGATTAAGCTTTGCTTGTTTATATTTAGAATTATCAGTCTGAGTGAGATTTGTAACTGGACATAAGCTAACTTTGGATTTTGACTTGACTTTGTCTATGAATCTGACTGCGGCTACTTGCGCGCCTTATAAGTCGACATGATAACGATGTTGATAACGAGTAAACCAGGATGCCTACATGTAAAGGAGGGCAAAGAAGATGGAGATTTATAGAGATAGATACCAATACATTGCCATTGCCATTGCATTGAATGAGTAGCAGTAGATCTGCTCTGTGACTGTGAGTGTTTACACTGGGAATCTGCTGGTGTGGATTATGTGTTGGTTGGATTATTATTATTATTATTATAACACTTGGGATTAAATGACAAGTGCAAATAAAGCCATAATCCTCATCCTCATCAGTATATATTAGTGGCTAAATACTTTCAACCCACACACTCAAACCCAGCCAGACCAAGACCCAGACCAAGACCAAGACCAAGATGAGGCGATGCATTGCAATGCAATATGTAGGTACAATGCCATGCAGCACAACACCATGTAGGTAATCAATTGCAATTGCAAATATTCCAATCCAAATAATTTCACCTGGGCAATTAGCATCGGAAGAATTTATGACGGACATTACTTAAATGCACATGCAATTAAGGAGAAGATTTATTTTATAGCTGTTCCCATCGTATTACTGTCCTCTACCTTTTACACAGAGATTGTCTCTCTAATTGCAAATATTTACTGTGTATTTATGGACATGTACCTTCCACTTGGACTTCTGTCTTCGATGTAGTCAACTTGTTCGGCCCAAAGTTGTTTGTACCATTTAGCAAGAAACATGATGTTATGTTCATCTGGTCTGTCTGTAAGACATCTTATGGCCAGGCAAGGGTGAAGAGGTACACTGTGAATTATGGCAGTTATTTATGTCGTTTTCCAAGTGAACATCTTATCAACTTTTTACTTTCTACTAACTAATAATACTAATATTAAGAGTTGAATCTTTTTTTCAAGGATTGCGTATTCAGTTGTATTTTGAGAAAGGTGTCAATTCTCAATAATATTTAATATGCTTTTAAATTGGTTAATTTTGACTTATTTAAAGTTTCTCTCTCTCTCCATTCAGTTGTTTCTCACTTTCTACAAAGATTATAATTTCAGTTTTAACTTTTTAATAAAGATTAATTTCCATAATTCAGCGTGTACGGAAAGCTTCAGAATTTTGAACTTTCGAAAAACCCAAAAATTCCATTTTTAACTATTCTTAAAATGCAAATTTTATTTTTTTGTATTTTAAAAAAGGTGCAAAAATTTCCGTTTTTTTAAAGTAAATTTTTAATTTTTGAAATTAAGCGAATAAAACCAAGGAGGTCTTGGCTGGTTCATATTCTTTAATGGTTCCAGTGCCGGCCAAGTAGTAAGGAGTTGATTTCGTTTTTTAGTTAAGATACAAAGATAATTAAATGCACATAATACATTATGTCGTGTTCGAGCATATGTAAGCGATATAATTACACATCACAATTACAATTGTCCTGTGTAGGTATTACTGTTATTGTGTTGTATACCATTGCCTCCTAATCCCTACATATTATCATGCAATAGCTAGGTACCTATGTATTATCTGTAAATGAATGGTATGGTAATGATTAGGCTGATTTGGCTGCTCCACGATGCTCACATTATTGGTTTACCTTTGGTGTTCGTCATTAAAACGAGGACTGATGCAGCACTTTTTCCATTCCATCACGTCAAAAGCACTTTGCTGTTCTCTGTGAATAAATAATAAATCCCTGTATACCCCGGTCTGGCCTACTACCCATACACTCTTTAGAACTCATAGGACAGCATGACGAACATGAGCTACTCACAGAATGCCATCAAAGACACTCTTTTCTTGTCTTTCTCAAGCCTCGTCATTATTGCCATTGCTGTCCCAATAATGAGACGACGACTTGAAAAAAGAAACGACATGAACTCACACAGTTCGCCATGTCCTGGCCTGCCACTCCATTCCCAGACCCATTCAGTGTTTGGCTAAGGATAACATTCTCTGTTCTTCATCTATTCTCCACTTGGCTTATTGTTTTAAACTGACATTGGCTAAGTCATCGCAGTCCATCATTGTCCCCTTATACCTTGCTGTAGATCGTCATCAATTCCAAATGCAATTCCAATTTTCCAATCGCACAGGTAACAACACAACACAGCACAGGTCTGTGTCTATATGCTAGTCAGGTTGGAAGATAATTAGTTAATTGGTGACTCATTTCGCAATTGGAATTTGAATGCGCGAGTATTTCTGTTTTTATTTGCTATTCTTTTGGCTACCTATGAACGCACTAATATTTAGCGTTTATTGTCGTACAACGTTTCGTATTTACGAATGAGTTATATGACAATCGTGGTTCGTGGTTCGTGGTGGGTAGTCCTTGAGAGCGAAGCCCAAGTTTTTCAACTAATTAGCACTAATCGAACAATGGCAAGTGAAATGAGTGAACAAAGAACAAAAACCAACTCACCCACCATAGCCAAGCAAAGAAAAGTCAAGCCAAGCCAAGCCAAGCCAAGATAAGACCATCAGTCTCAAGTACATTTTCCTCCTCCGTTCCTCTAATCCTATCCCATTTTATTCTTATCCTCACTGGGCTTGGAAAATGTCAAAGGCAATGCTAAATTTATTCTACACGTATTTAGCACAGCTTTTTTTTAAAAATAACAAGAAACCAAATAAGAGAAAATCTTACTTTTGTGAAAGAGCCGTGTTCCGAAATTAGGACTGTTCTGAAAAAGGTTGAATGATTTTTTGGAAGCCAAATTTGGAAATTAGGACTTCTAAAAACGTTGCATCGAAATATTTACATTTTTTGAAAAGAAGAAACAACTGTAATTCTGTATTTTTCGGAAGCTCCAAATTTCGAAATTAGAACATTTCAGAAGACGTTGAATCGAGATATTTTTTGTAAACTAAAAACAACTGCAATTCGACCACTTTTGAAATCGGCAAATTTTGAAAGCTACATTTTAAAAAACGCGAAAACGTAGAATGTTAACATTTTCTATAAAACCGGAAATACTGAATTGTACATAATATGTTTTTTTGAAAACGTTCACTAAAAAACAAACTTGTAAAAATTAGAATGGAAATTTAATTAATGTACTCTTGAGCTTTGACTTTAGATTTACACATGTCTTTCTACATATCAATAAGCTCCTTGTTCTCATCGCTTGGAATTCAATTGATTACAATTACCCTGTCTTTTTACGTTAATTACTACAGCTATAATGTCATGCCTAGCACTTACGACTACGAGTCCTTTCATTTACAGTTTGTCACTTTGTCACGTTGATTACCAGGACAAGAATCGGACACAATACATAAGAGAGAATTACATATAGAGAGAAAGAGCTGCTGTAGGATCAATAGTAATTGCAAAACCAAACTAATATGCGATGTAGAAAAGGCAATTAATTATTTCGCAGAACAACTTGTTTATTCCCTTCCCTCTTCCTTCTCTCGTTTCTTTTCGAGCATCATGACAAAGGCATTTGGTTATTGAGTGAGATTGAGACGGTGTGTGACATTTTAATTTTGAAAAGCAAACATAATTATTTCTTTATTTACACTGAGTCACTGTACAAGATCAAAGCAGCAGCTCTTAATAGAAGACAATGTGTGACGGAGTGGAAAACAAAGCTTGTCCAATTCTCATTGCCATCGCATTGTTGCATTCCTTCTACACTCTACACTGTACTCTGTACTCTGCCTCCATAGACTACCTTATGTGAAACTATGAAAACTTGAAAGTTCCAACGAGACTATCAAAGTTTGAAGGTGAATCGTGAATTCTAAATCAACAGTAATTACTGAATGTCTATTTAATAAATGGATGGCTGCTTATTAGAATTATAGGTACATGATTTATATTGTTTGCTCACTACACTCCACAGTCATGTGTGTGTACAGTCAGATGATATGCCTTCACGGATGAATGTGCTTTTTAATTATTCTAATGTGGATTACATTATCCTCAGCGGCATCGTCAGATTCTCCATATAGGCAAACATAGTCGCGTCGTGCTTATGTATACAAGTACAAGTCAGGGAGAAGACGCAGAAGTAATTATATGAACAGCGAACACTTTTGACTTGAGCAAAGGGATCCAAAGTCCAATTCAAAAATTCCAATTGAAACCAATTTTCGAACGATGAGCAGGTAGAGGAATGGAGAAAGGAATAATGAAGTGACATTTCATAATTAATATTTAAATTCAATGCGATAACAATTAAGACTGCCTAATAGTCACATCCAGAGCAGCATAGCAATTATAAATAATTATTATTAATTACTAGATATACCTATAAAGGTATCCCAAGTCTGTACGAAGACACTTTTGTACTTTACCCTTCTGCCTTTGTGGAAAATCAATGAGAATCCTTGATTTGCAGTCACAGCCACAGTCAAAGTGGATGACATGAGCAAGGGACGGATGTAATTACATAGCAGTAAATATCGAGAAGATGATTAGATTGTAAATAGCTCACCTCTCAGTATTACACTGGCTGGGATGCCCTTTGCCTTCGTGCTGGCTTGGTGGAAAGAGTAATTAGTACATAATAAATCTATAGCATAAAAATATTGTCGGTGGATGTGGATGGGATGTGGATGTGGACGCGGTCGCGGTCGCAGTCGCGATCTCGATCACGGTGCCGGTATCTTGGAAATAGATTTTATGATCTTGACTCTTGACTCTACATCGGTAATTACATACCAACCGAACCAACTGCACAGCATGTGTACAGGGTATGTATGTAGAAGAGTATATCAGCTGAGGTTGATGTTGATGTTGGTTGGTTGGTCTTGGTATTGGTGCTTGCTATGGTAGGGTAATAAAGATGCTATATATACATGTATCCTTCCTCCATTTCCATTTCCATACGCGATTCCATGCATTCCGTTTGGCTGGCGATAATTATTAAGGTTAGCTTAAGATTGGCGAGATTAACTGTAACTGAGAATGGGAATTAGTGGTTGACGGTTGAGATGAAGGTGTGTTCGAAAAATTGATTAACGTTCGTGATGTGTAAGATTTAAATTTTGTACAAAACGATAGGGAAACATTGCTTGAGTTGAGTTGCTTTACGTTCCATACACACACTCTGCTTCTGCTCTGGCACTATATCAACAGAAACACCCAGCACATGATAGTATATACTATATAGTAGTAGTATATAAGTAGTAGGGAGTATATATATACACTATACACTACATACTGTGGAAGGTTTATTAGCAAAGGAAGTGGATGCAAATGTGAAGTAAAGGGTTGCATGAGTCGAGTTATTAGATGAAAAATGCATGCCTACATAAGGAACGAAGAGCAAGACAAGACCAAGACGAAATACCACGAGAGAGAGAGAGAGAAGGAGAAAAAAATGTGAACTTTATGGACACCATTAATTATCCTTATCATTATGATTGGATTTGCTTTACGGCATCTAATTAAAATCAATGTTTGAGAAATTATAATAGGCTGAAAGCTGACTCGGAGCAACACAAACACGAACACAAACATCCAAGCTTAGGAGCACCAGAACAGCAACAGACTGACAAACGGACTGGACTGGACGTTCATAATTATGATTACGGTGTGTGATCTTGTGATCCGAACTTGAAATTTAAAAGTCAAGTCAAGTGAAGGCAAGTCAAGTTGAGTTGAGTTGAGTTGATTCAAGTCAAGTCGAGTCGAGTCCAAAATTCAAATCCATTCCAATCCTCATGCTTCTCTGTAAGGATAAGGAAGTGTCTGATCTGAGGAATCTTCCCAAGTGCAAGCATAGTATATTTTCAATTTGGAAAGTTTGGAGAGTTTGGGAAGGAGTTTTGGTTTTGGATTTGATTTTGCTGTGAGAAACGAGGCTCATATGAAATGATAGGAAGATGACTGTCTGTAGGTCGGTGCGATATTTACTGGTTGACCAAAAGGAAGAGAATGCAGGAAGGGTGGGGTTGAGAGGAGATTGTGATTTTTCTCTTTTGTTTTGGCTGTGAGGATGGCATGGAATGGTGGACAAGACAAGACAGGACAGGACAGAAGAGAACAAGACAAGACAAGCTAAGACGGGCGATAAAAAAACAGCAAAAAATTAGGACCTGGAGGTGGTGGTTGTCGCTGTGGCCGTTGAAGTAACAAGTGGCCGGAGGATCGCTGAATGCTTCATTTTCATTTCACATAATCATATTTTCAATTATTCAATGGACTGTCTCTCTCACTTCTCTTCTCTCCTCGCTCTTTAGTATGTGGTGCATGTCCTCATATATCCCCTTCCACCACCACCACCTTAGAAAATTCCACATGCAGTACTCAGTACTGTATGCTTGTATAGTGATACATAGTATCACTTTGTAATATAGGGCATGTGGTACGCTAATAGGAATGTATTTCCGACCATCTCTCTTCTCTCCGGCTCCGGTGCCGCTAAATCTTCTGTTGGTGCTGGTGCTCGCGATACTTTATTCACTACACGTCATAGATCATGGCCATGGCCATGGCCACGGCACAGCATAGCATTATAGCATAGCATAGCTGAACCACCAAACATTTGGCCAACGTTGACCCAAAATCTAAATCAAAACCCTTCCTTTCCATCTAAACCCTACTGAGGTTAAGCACACTGCTTTTCCTTTCCAAAATACCAATGCTCCCGATCCCCCGGCAAAGAAAACAGTTTCCATGTTCAAAACATTTTATTAAACGCTTGGCAAATAAATGCGGCACTGTTTAAAAAGAAATCTAAAATTCCACTCACGTTTTTTTTCTATAAAGTAAAAAGTGTAAGAGCTACTCCCCGTATTTTGTTTTTTGTTTTGGATAAAAGTGTAATTGCAATTCACATGCATTTAAGTATGTACAACGCATTTTCAAATTGAGTGCAAATCACGTACTTTTGCATTTTGTAGAAAGTGTAAAACGCATATTCTCACGTTGTCGGAAACTATAAAATCTAAATGCATAGGTTGTAGGAACATATTCGTTAAAAATTGACAGGGTCATCCAATACTGCAGCAGGGTTGATTCAAAATGTAAACCTGATATAAAAGGTAAATAAATAGGGAGTCCGAGGCATATCAATGAATTCCGCTTCTCTACTAATATTTTGCAGTCTGTATATCCATACTAACATAAATAATGATTATCTTACTATATCATCGCACATTATGTCCTGTCCTGTCTTGTCATGTCCTCCGTCGCAGTCATAATCCTAATTTTTTCCCCACTACTTTTTAATATCCATCAAAATCCAAATCGAAGCCAACACTCACGTAGCTAGACCAAGAGCAAGAAGAGGAACGAGAGAACAACAAGGAATAGCATAAACATAAACAAGGAAAGTCAACTAAACTTTAACTATCCCATAATTCCATCTTACTTATCGTGGGTATCGACCTTGATTTATGCGGTGAATTGGGTTTTTTTTTCTTGACAATTTACGACTCGATTCAAATTTTCACTTTTAATTTATGGTTGACATGCATAAATGTTGAGGAGTCTCGAGAGACTGTAATTGTTACTTCCTCGAGAACAGACAGAAAAACCTTACAAGATATGACCAAGATTAATTTAGCTGCGTACAATAGTAATTAACTTTATGATGATGATACACATAAGATATGCGGTAAACCACTGTATACATACCTGATACGATTACTACAAACCCTTGTCCTTTAAGTTTACACTTTGCACTTCTCCACACTTTGCACAAGTCAGCACAAGTGAGTGAGAATTCCGTATAGGTACATATAGTTACGTGTACAGATATCCACGAGGCTGTGAACACCTCATAGATTTTCCAAAGTGGAAATGGCATTTCGTAGTGATGATCCAAGCGATTACGTGTATTTTTATGAGAAATTAATATAATTACAACAATTAATGGAGGATAAAAATGAAAAGTTGCAAATTTTTAATTATATAGCAGAAGTACGGCAGAGTAAAAAGTTAAGTCAAGTATGTAAAGGTAGGTGCGTTGGATTTTGCATTGAAATCAAGCCGACTACCTGAGTAGGTATGTACAAATGTAGATTGTTCAAGTATGTAATATAAAGGCAAAAGCAACACGTGAGTCGCTGGTCTTGAATGATGGCAAGGCCTGGTCTACTAGACTAGTCTGGTTCTGGTTTGGTTGGGTCTGGGCTGGTCTGCTGGTAATCGTAAGGTGGTGAATTTTTTCCATGGTTTTTTACCTCCTCCTTGTTCAAACGTCAGTGAAGACTTAAAGCTCCAAACTGGATAGTAATAATGCCCATGTGCCGACACAATATTTAACAACTAATAACTGCTTAACAATTTAACAATAAATAAATTGTTAAGTACGTGTGATCGTATCGGTATCGTCTCTGTAATGAGGAAAATACAACATATTTAAATTTGAATATTTTATTAATTTCCTTTTTTCTTTTGCTAAACAGAGATGGTTTTTTCAACGCTTCAGCTGCACCAATATTATGAAGGTAGGCAGGCAGGTTACCTAATCATACACATTATTCCCATTACTCCCCATTTTTGCTCATGATCATAATGTGTAATAGCAAGCTGGTGTTTGATAGATAGGCTTACGTAAATATGTACAGAGTCACATATCTTTAATTTTTCATTCCAGTTCCAGTTCCACCTTGCAATCGCACTCGATATGACATAGGTACACATATGTAGGTATTTTACAATCGACATGAACAACATTAACGTGTGATGAAGATTCTAGATTTAGATAAAATATTTCATGGTTTTTTTGTTTAATCATTATTTCTTGGATTTTATCCATAAAGGCAGGAACTATAGAAAAGCTGTTGACTTTGACTTCACTTCTTCTCCCAGGCCTGTGCTGTAGTTACTTGTCCAGGCCTCCTGGTCCTTTGTCTATAGCGGTCTTTCTCATCCTCGACACTTAGTGATTTTGAATTTATTATTACAGCGCATTAATAGATTCATAAAGATACATATTTATGGCCGGCCAGTGTTGGTGTTAGTGTCAGAACGAGAACCAGTATCAGAAGGATCAAATCCATAGTCAAAGTCAACCTTCACTAGTCAGTCAGACTGCGCACCAAGCTATACGGACAGGGGTCCACATTTCCAAGGGAGTAGATGCTAATTATGAATATTATTATTGCACATACTCACTGTGTTTTGTTTTTTATTTGTTATTTTTCCACGTCTATTTGTCTGTCGTCTTTGTTTGATGGCGATGGCATTTGAGATTGGAGTATTTGAGCTTCTCAGCTTTTCAGCATTTCAGTCGTTTCTCCAAGTCCAAGTACGTGATTCTGTTCCGTGGGTTTCGTAAGAGTTGAGTTGTGATATTGTGCTAGACTATGTTGGTGTTAAGGGTTTGAAGTTTTGAAGAAACCAGATTTATGTTGCAAAGAAATATTTACATGTAATCTAACGTTGGTGCGAGAACTGTTTTATTATGTTTGATTATTTTTTTCCCTGGTGCTTCTCTTCTGTTTGTTTTTCCCTCTGCTCTATATTCCTATAGTATAATATATCATCAGAATTACACTGCATTAGACTGCATCACATTACATTCCACTAAACATGTCCACGTCCACAAAGTCGTAGTCGTAATAATAATGTGTGCATGTAACAAGGATGTACATGTACATGAATGATAGGAAAAACTGATACGATATGAATTGCACTTGTACTCCGAGGTACTCTTCTAGAAGTCAAGTCATAGCGGACTATTAACTAAAGACTATGTTGGTCTGGCTTTGCTTTTGGCTTAGTCTTTAGTCTACACTTTTTGTTTTCAATGTAATCGAGGTACTTCCACTTGTTCTCTCACTTGACTTGGTATTTGCTTCCATTTGGTTCGGTGGGTGTAGATACATAACATTATGTTTATGTATGTGAGTTTGAGTTGAATTGAGTTGAGCGTCAGCGTACTTGTAGCTTGTTCGGTGTAGGTGCTGTAAAAATGTGGAATACCTAGACGTATAAAATATGCAACAAGAAAGTCTTATCATTAGACGAGAGTCGTCACTTATCGCTCTTGCGATAATCATACTATTATGACTAAGTCTTTCAGGGAGGATACTATCAAATGATAACATTTAGAAAATATATCTGAAGAGCAGTATATAAATATCAAATATGGTCGAGCAGTGCTCCTCGAGACTTACTCCTGAAACAGCTAAAACTTTATGTCTGCCCCATGCACAACTTTGTTGGATTTTGTACGTTTTATGAACTAAAAGCTCAAGGTACTGGTTCATGTTGGTCGTCATCACCATCGCCATCGCCATCGTGATCGTCTTTGGTCGTCTGGTACTGGCACTGACTGACGCTCATCGCAGAGAGTGAGGCTGGAGTAGTGGAATAATATGTGGAATCCCAGCGTGTGAGAATTATTTCAAGTTAATCATGTAACTCCGTATAGGTAGACAGTTTAGCATTGACAGAATACATTCGCCTTTGCCCCTACAGTAAATAATCGTCCAATAAGTCATACCGAGAATGAGAATAAATAAATGCATATAAAATATAACACAGATATGCCGAGAATGTCGTGGAAATATCAAGTATGAAGAAAAGCACGAACTGAGCAGTGAGTGAGCAAGTCAAGTCAGGTTGGATAGCGATAGACGAGAAGTTTTTTGCCTTACTTACGTTACTCCGTTTTTGTCAGTATTTTCCTTTTACTCATTTTCATTTTTCACAGATGGATGCATAATTCCGGAAAGTTGTAGTTGTAAGTTGTTCCATTTCATGTAAGTTCTTGCGGTGTACACAATTCTGACTACCTTCTTTCATAGTTCCACATTTCTTAGAACGATTTATATGTACAACGTAGGTAGGTAGTCATAGTGCACAAGGGCCAGGCATTCTTTTCTTGTTTTGCTTTGGTTTCGGTGTATACTGAGGAGACATGTGCGAGATCCAATCCAGTATATACTCCAGTCACAGTCCCACTCAACATCCAGACACTGTACTTTTGTACATCGTACAGTAAAGTTTTCGGTGGTGAGGAAGAAATTCGAGTAGCCCTCGGCGGAATTTTCCTTGAAATCCTCATCGTCTACTTACTAGTACGTCTACATTCACATATTTCACACAGTCACATGCATGGGATATACAGATACAGCAGAGTGGAATGGGATCTGGGATCCTCTCCATACAGAGGGATAGTCATAGCATGGTATGGATTAGAAATTACTACTAGCCTCAGTGTAGTGGGTAATAAAGAGAGGCTGCTGGAGCTAAAGCTGCTGGAGAAGAAGGAATGAGAGCTATGAGAACTATGGGAGTGCATAGCAAAGGCACCTAGATAGGTATGCATGACGACATTGTAAAAGGTAGTAAGGAAAAAGATAAGGAAGGAGCTTATTAGGTCATGTAGAAGGACCGTGTATAGATGATAATGATTATATGATCATTATTACACATGTAGTTCAAGGGTCTTCCCGGCAGGGGAAACAATGGATCCATCCTGCTGTCTGTCACGAGAATTTTCTTCAGTCTTGGTCCAGGTAGAGAGAGCGTTTACCTGGACTGGCTGTGGAGAGTGACGCTTTGGAAGAGAACTATAGTGTTTGATGATCCCATCCAAGTTACAATAACTGAGAAATACTTGGAGTGTATGAATCCATTGTGTTCAGTTCATAAAATGGTTTGAGATGAGGTACGTCCCTATGGACTGCCTGCCTTCCTCTGGCTTTTCCTTCTTCCATTTCTGGCTTTTGAAATGAACAAAACCTTTTTACACACGGTATGCAATCGTCCCTCGGTATTTCCTATAGCATTGCATTGCATCGCATCGCATCGTATGGTAAGGTATGGTTTGTTGATTGTTGGGATGCGATGTGGTGCTTTGTTCCTTTTCCTTGCTCGGGATCCACATCGGCAATCCGTACTCGAGCATCTAAAGATATACAAAATATACCACTTGACGTAATTATACAAACTACAAGACGTGTACCTCACTTTATGCAACACATCCTACATTGGTGGATGTACCACGATGCTATTCAAGTATCCTGTAGGTAGACGCGTATACATATCTACACGTCGTATTTATATAGCTAATAGTAATAGCATGAAGTACTGGAGTAATGATAATAATAATAGTAATGATAATAATAGCAGCTTAGGTGCTATGAGAGTCAAGAAAAGGTGTACAAGTTGTTCTTGTGGTAAAGGTGTTGTGTACATCTGTACTAGTTAATAGCAAGAGCAATTCTGTCCGGCTGTATCTGCATTGTGGAAGCTTTGGCTTTATGTACTCAGCAGTACCAGGCTAACTTGAACTACACAACGTTGGCCTGGCTTTTGTGCTCAGGTATGTAGAGATGCTCGCACCGTCAGATAATACTGCCGGTGGTAGAGGATTAATCGTCAGCTGAAAGCACATGGACATACATGTAAATGGTAGAGGAATGATAAGAGTCCACAGGCCCAGCGATGGCAACTTGGAACTCAGTCTCAGTCCAAGCCAAAGCGCAAGCTAAAGAACTGGTCTGTTGAGAATAATCGCAGGAAAAGGTGCCTCTGGCTCGGAGCTTGAATTTCAGTATACATATACGAGCAGAGTGCCATGACTATGTAACCCTGCAAAGCAACCAGCAATCTAAGAAACACAAAACAGATATTTAATATACAAGCACATACAGAAAGTATATAATGAGGGAAGAATAGTCTATCATGATAGTTGATGCGATACGATGATACCAAAAAAGAGCCAAGAGGATTGCATTGTGGGCTCGATGTTGCTGTTGATGGTGATGGCGATGGTGATTGTAACTGTGCTCTGTCTTAACTCTGAGTTTGTCTAGTCTGTCGGTGTGTTCAGTGTTCAGGTTGTGCTGAATGCTTTAAGCACTGTCTGTACAGGTATGCAGGTAGACAGAGCATAGGTAGGTCTTGTGTCTGTCTCTGTCTGGCTGACTGGTACACAGGTAAGGGTAGTGTCCCAAGTCTAGATAAGTTAGTTGCTGTTGCTGTGACTGTAGCCAGTCGACTCCTGTATCTGTATCTGTATCCGCTGCTCCTCTACTCGAAATGAGTCTTAAATACGAGGATACACGGTTAGTACAAGCTGCATTGTATTGTAGTCAACTTGTACGTGAATGTAGTTGGTAGTTGGTTGTTGGTGGTTGTAGAAGAAACTTAAAGTCCAAGTCTAAGTAAATGCAGAGCCAGAGCTGCTGAAGACGATGCCGTTGTGGAAGCAATGAATGCTATGTGAGCTGAGAGCTGAGACCCGAGAGCTAAGCTGAGCCAAAGGTTTTTTGCTCAAGTGGTCCCTTAACGCATTGTTGAAGGAGTGTATGTACGAGACGAGTCGAGGTAATGCTGGTTGTTGTCTTTTCCTTTGCTCTTTTCTGACTTGCATCTTTTTGGTCATCATGTCTGGAGGCTGTGGAGGGGGGTCTTTCATAGACGATACGATACGAGAGCCAGACGAAGCAAACCAAAGTAAAGTAAAGTAAAGTAATGCAAGTTAACATCTCCAAGAAATAAAACCTAGAGGCAACAACTTGATCTCCCTTCCACTCTCATATTGTTAGTCAGTTTGAGGGCTACTCTCTGCCTGGTCACATCACACAAGACACACTCAGTCGTTTTCATTTTATTCACACAAAACACAATCACGCAAAGTGCAGTCACTCAGGCAATCGTTCCTCGGCTTGTCTTCACATTTTAACTACACATATTATCCAAGTTGTAGCAACTGCAACGTTTAGCGTGTTCCCAGTCAATTGTCGTCAGTGTTCTCAGCGTAGCAAAATATTCACTGGTCTCCTTACTGTCTTCTTGCTCGTTGCAACTTCTACAAGACTTTGACTTGGAATTGGAATGTCCACCTAATTAAATCAGTACTGCTTGGATTCACTTTAGACTTAGCAGCTAACTATTTCTATTGCCGAACAATAAAAGTGTTGATAGTGATAAGCTGAATGATTTCATGTGAATAAACGGAAAAACCATTTACAATTAGTGTTTGGATTTTGACTTCATCCAACTTACGAGACCCCCGGTGACAGCACATTCTAGTGCTTGCTTCAACAAAATTAAAATTTGCTTCCGAATAATTTGGCATTGATTTCGATAAGAGTGGATGTGATTCTGAAAGAGAGTTGTGCCCCATTGGATCAACGATAACTTTGAAATTCATCTGAAATAAGAAACAAATGGAAAAATATTAAGAATTGAGATTTGAGAATTTGATATTGGTACGTGAAACTGAAATTGAACTCAAGAGAGGATAAGTTCATGTGCATAAAATAATAGCAGTAATAATAATCACAATAATTGCTGCCATTGAGGAAAGGGAAAAAATACAAACAAATCTAAAGGAAATACGGAAAGATCCAGAAATAAGAAAAAATCGTAGGAAAGATACGACTAACTCTCTGTAGAAATTAGTTGGTGATACGTTGTGCGGTGCGGTTAAGGCGTTAAGGTATGGAAGGACGAGGATTTTAGTTGACTCGGAGGTTATTAGTGGGAAAACGAAAATTTGTGGTTACCTGTGCACGTTGCTCATATTTCTTTAGATTCTGCTGTGGTCAGCCTCAGCCTCAGTCTCAGCCTCCGTCCTTCTCGTCATCAACGTTGTCAATCTTTCCCTATCAATATCTGAGCCAATTTTATGATCATTTCTTCCTTCTTCGAGTCAACATCGCATTGTCGTTGTCTTGGGTTTTGTTGGAACAAATAAAAATTGGTCAACTGTGGAAGGAAATGAAATTGAAGTCAGAATCAGACAAAAAACCAACTAAGGAAATGCTAAGGGATTAGATGCCATCGAGTTGTGAGTACGTATAGAGACAAAGTGGTTTCGTGTTAAATGACATCGACGTCCAAATCGGGATCGGAGTTTTCATAGCATCCACCAGAAGCAAAGCAAGCAGTGTGACTATAGTGACTCGAATAGTCAGCTTGTACGGATTATTTTGATAATTTATGTGGTTTAGTTGTTCGCTATCTTCTGGGTGTAAGATACACAGGTTTTTCGTCAGTCTGAATTGTGGACCTATAGAGAAAAAGTTATCGGATGGGATTGGTTATTGGTTTAGACTTGTTCAAGAGGACATTTTTTGAGACATAATTATCAGTTAGACAGACAAGTTGTTGGTTGGACTTGAACGTAAGTACCTCTGTGTTTGAGTCGTTGTATTTGTCGTGGATTCGATTCGATTTCGATGAAGAAAGGCGACAAGCAACAAGTTTGTGTGCGAGTTTGAACATCTTGAGTGTGTGTGGAGTTGTAGAGAGCGAGAGATCTGATCGATTTAAGTGCTGAGATGCGTTCCATTCACCTACGAGATGACAAACTCGGAGTTGCACATGTCGTCCTCAACAACTTCTGCCTCTTCCATTAGATCATATAGTAGTAATAATAATAATACTACTACAAACTTACTCCCTGGACTCTGACTGTTTTTGAGTAGGAGGGCAACTTCTGCCAATTCACTCGAGTTTTGAGCTTTTCACGTCGTGATTCTTCCATTTAATCCTCACGAATCGTCTTAAGATGAGATCACATGGTCCGTTGATCTGTCGTATCAGTATTCGTCCATGTGAATTCAATGTCCAACTATTCCGTGGTCAACTCCAACTCGAACTCGTGCTTTTGTCATAACTTGTCGTTTGGCTGTCGTTGTCGTCTAACTTCAACTCCCAGTCGTCGTCTGCCTTCAATCCCACTTCTTCACTTTTCATCATCGTCATTCTGAAAAGATTCAAAGCCCCATCATCATTTTTAATAACTTGATCATTTTTCATTTGAATTCCTTCATTTTTATTGACAATAATCCAACGAGTAAGGATCTAACGTTTCTTACTGTTCCAAAACAACTAATGACGAACCAAGAAGTGAACTGGAACCCAAAACAACATCAAAATATAACATATGCCTAATACAATATACAAACCAACGATCGTCCATCATAATCGTACTTACTGGGAAAACTCCATTTAAGCGTACTCTGATGACTGACACTGATCTGAAGATACCATCGTTCAATTACTACGATATTTGGTTTTATCATCCAATAGTCTGATTAAAAGATCACGTTGGTCTTATGTTGTCTCTGGTCTTCTGGGAATAGTTACTTATCAGTTGGTTCAAGTTGAAATACGCTGCCAAAAGCAAACAACGATATAACTCAAGTATCTGCTCATTCGCCCATCCATTAAAATTACCCGTTAGAAGGCAAGGAACCGAAAATCGGAGACGTTGAAGAGAGGAGAAATCGAAAACAGTGTGGACGTCCTCATCGGTGGTTTTTTTTTCTCGGAAAGGATTCCAAGTGGACACGCGTTGACTAGTCTGCTGACCGCAAATTTGTTACGGGAGCGGGATTTCCCTGCACAATTACTGCAAACACATCCACACACCGTAACTAAACCATCGTCATTCGTGACCAAGGACTTGTTCTATTTTGTCTTGTCTCGTCCGGTCATGTACTGTCACACAAAGTAATCATTAAAAATAATACGGTGGAATTCCAGTTGACTAACTTTGCACTTGTTCTTGATTCTTTGTCGCCGGTCCTAGTTTGTCATTTGTATTTCCTAGGCTTCAAAACTACAGGTTATATAATTAAATTTAATTATATATCCACATTCAAGTTGTCCATTTGACATTTGACATTCAAGATACATTCGTATTTGTGGTGGTGTTCTACAAGAAAGAAGTGACTACCTGGATTTGAATCTGGATTCGACTTTAGAATTGGGAATTTGGTTAAGCTGAAAGCTGAGGACGATGCTTTTGTGTGGTCAGCCGTCACTTCTGGTTGTTGTTCCACATGGGATGTACTTGTACGGAATCGGTTTCAAAACTTGTCCTTTTGTTTTTTGATCCGACTAAACCAAAGTCCACACTGAACATTGTACAAGACAATTGTTGCACTCGTCCTCCTACTGCACATTATTCCATTATTCCCATAAGTTTCAAATTCAACTTTTCAACCAACAGCTAACGATAAGTCATACGTGGTAAAGGAAGTCCACAAATTGTGCGACGAGTAACCAGCCATAGAAGACAAAACAACTAAGTATTATTATTATTATATACGTATATCTGAATGTGAGTGAGTATTCTGACATCCGAGTCAGTCCTGCCTACCTGTCTGTCCCTGTCTGTCCCTGCGGGTTGAAAAGGTGTCAAGTACTACATCATAAATAAAAAGGATTAGCTCAAAACTTACTTGAAAATTCATTCCTCTGCTACAAACACAGAGATCTTGTATCTCCAACAATACCCACACAAACCATAGATTCCTTATCGCTATTGCTATTATATTATCAACTATCAACATCAACTATAATACCCACAGTTACAGTACAGTATTATTTACCACTTAACATTTGCTCTTTACGCCTTGAATTTAAATTCGACTTTAAATTTGAATTTTAGTAGTAAGTAGTTGACGTTGACCATTTGCCAGTAAGTACCAGTTCAGTCCCAGTACGAGTCCCCATATCAATAACACTATTCAGTGTCCGGTCTTCCCCCACCATTTAAAAAATAAAAATTCTTGATGCAAAAAAACAACGTCCGTTGTCCGTCCCAACGTCAAGTGGTCAAGTGGCAACGTCAAGAAGTCAGGTGGCAAGTCCTGAACTGCCCTGAACCTCACCTTCCATTAGTCCTGAACTGCCCACCACTAGTATTCCTACTATCTAAAACAAAACAGGGAAAAAATTCAAATCAATCCCGACTAAAATAGAAACATTTATAAATATACTAAAATACTAAACACGAAATTTAACTTCTAACGCTGACACTCGTTCATTCTTGTTCTTATTCATAATTTTTAGTTACCCAAGATTTTTTACTGAGCAGGGATCCATAGTGTTATATTACCTACGTACCTTTTTTACACTTTGTCATCCAACACCAGAACCCATACCAAGATTAAAATACGTAAACAGCAAAGAGTGAGTGCGTTAAATTAAATTTGTTCAAGACCAAGACTGCTTCAGCAAGTTGATCAAGCATCAAGAAGCATCAAGAAGGGAAGTTCAAGTTGCACAAAAAATCTAGGGACACCTAAAACAAAGATTGGTTGGTAATAATATATTGCCAGCAGAGAGTAACGTATAATAATATTTGACAAAGAGGATCATCAATCGATCGAGAAATCTAAAGCAAAGGTGATGTGTTACCTGATATGAAGCGTCAGTGTGAGTGTGGTTTCTTTTTGTGGTGGCCACGTCGAAGTCAATTTTCGGAAGGTGTTCATGCAACAGAAGGAAATTATAGACAGGAAGTATGAGCTCCAAATGCTCAAGAGGTGCTTCAATCAACACCTTTAAGTTGGTGTCTCTCATCCTAGTTCACACCTTGATTTTGTGCACATTGTGTTGTAGTAGTAAAGTCTACAACGTTCATTGGAACACTTCAAATCCTATGTAAGTTTTTATTCCCTTTTTCTCAAAACCCCATCTTCAATTTCTTCAATCTTGATCATGTTTCTTCAAACCATCTCAACAAAGTTCAAAATACCAAAATACTCAATTGTGCATCATCATAAATCCATAGTTGATAACACGTAGTGTAATCTCTAGCATCGCCTAACATGAAATTTCTTTAATCCTTAATTGATAATCAGCACCTGAAATACCAACAATCGTCTATCATTTATACATTATCTTAATTAATCAGAATATAATTGACTTTTGCTTTCATCATAATCATGAAACTGTCTGCTAGCAGCTAGTAATCAATAAGTTCAACAATAAAGTGGTAAATACAGTGGTAAAGTAAATATATACGTAGTCAAAACGTTAAAATCTCATAAAGCGGATTTTTACAGACAACAAAAGTCTTCGACTACCAAGTATGAATTAGTGACTAGTGGCCAAGACTGGATTTCCATGGTCAGTAGTTATTGCTATTGGTATGAACTAGGAAACTAGGAACTAGTGATTGCGATAGCACTAACTTGTAGATTTGACATTTGTATGTATTCTTTATCAATTTGTTGACAGTGGATTCTGTCAAAGTCCACGTTCGTAAAGACAGACTAGGTATGAGTTGACAAGATATTCTCTTACTCTTGCCACTCGTCCGTTGTCCCTATCAAATCAACTCGACTTGACATTGACAGGTTTGCTTTACGTTTAACTCACTTCCAGATTCCACCTTTCAGTCCCTTCATCGTATCATCGTCAGTCGTCTTTTGTCATTTCGTCTTGGCCTTTTATCAGTCACATTGACTCCCTCAGTGTTATTCGACTTCTACTGAGAACTCATCGTGAGACTCACTCAGTCTTCTTTTCTTCAACGATTAGTTGGCTTTCACAAAATACTTGATTACCAATCACCTGTTTGAAGTTTCTTCGTTTGTTATTTCATCAGGAGGTGGTTTGGTTCGGTTGTTTTTATCAGTTCATTTATTTCGACTATTGAATTGACTTAAATCGAATCTTCCATATATTGATTCCAGGTACACAGTTTACCTCTAAGATAATATACATAGAACATAGTCAAGAGAGATAGTGATTTTTAAACGATTTTGTAGAATAAATGTTGACGAAACGGATGCTGATGCTGATTCTGGTTGTGGTAGTGATAGTGTTCACAGTCATGCCATGTTCATGTCCATGTCGACTTTTTATACTCTATAAGACGATTACACGTACGCTGATAGTGTGTGTGATTGCGATAGTGATTGTTGTGATTGCTGATGCGGACTGATCGTCAGTTGTTGAGTAAGTTGTTGGTGATGTACTAGGTATGTAGCTGTCCACGGTGTGCTGGTGGATGTGCCATTATTCCAGAGTCATAAATTACGTAGTACTGGTAGTACAGTTAGATTTTGATGGGATATTGCTGTAGCATTTTTCCTCTACCGACTCGCCGACCATCTTCAATAGATAACAGATAGTGCCTACATATGCACGTACTTTAGTTAGTCATCCACTTGGTTTTGGTCACTACGAAGGAAGGAAGGAAAGGAAGGTACTTATCGGCATCTTATATCGTCACAATTGATTTCCAAGTCACTAGTCAGTCACGTGCATACAGATTGCTGGATACTGCATCGGAATGTGCGGTGCGTAATGTTGTCCATCCCCGTTCTCTTAGAGCGTTGTTGTGGGAGAAATGTGCAATTGGAAATAAAAGACTGCACTTTTTCATGCCATCATTATGGAATCTATAAAAGAAACCATTTTCTCTCTATTAAACTCTACCTACCAACTTGTTTCCCTGCTCTCCTTTCCATTCATCCCTCATCTCCTCCACTCTTCTGTGTATTTAGCCACTTATCGTCAGCACTTTATGGTTTGTGGTATTGGTCATAATGGTGGTCCTCGGTCTAGTCGTGGTCTTACGTTAGTCCTGGTTCTGGTCCCTGTCCCAGTCGTCGCATTTGTTAGATGCCGAGGGTAGAAGGTTTATGGCTCCGCAACGGCTTACTCACTTTATTTGATACTTTACTTCGAACATCACCTTCCTTGCCCTGCCTTCCATCCATGGATTGGGATTTAGATTTCTCAAGGCATTGCATCGGGAGCCCAGCCTTCCTTTGCTTTGCATTGCTTGGCTTGACTTGACTGGGCTCCTTTTTTGTCCTGGTTCCTTCCTTTGTTGATTTTATTTCACTTTCGGATTTGGATTTCGTTTTGGTTTTCGTCTTGGCTTTGGCTTTTTCAGTCTCAAGTGCAAGTACATGGAAGATGGACAGAGGGGAAAACGTTTAATAGATCGGCTCCAATTAGGACTCACTCTTTACCTGAGCACCTTTTCGACTCGCAACATGTTGTTTACATTGACTCGAGAAACAGACGATGTTGATGTAGTGAGTCTTGACAAAGTGTAAATGGTAGGTATTTGAACGGTAACTTGTTCTGGAGTACAATGTTGTGAGCATCTGTGCATTATCTCATAATCTCATCATCATCAGGAGCGCATTCATTCATCTCCTCAGAATTTTTCCAATATCTGTATTTTCTAGATTTTCAAATGTGCACTTGATCTACAGTATATCGCTTTTTGTCTCGAAAGCATTATCTCTACAGGTTGGATGGATTCTACACTCATGTCTACGCAATGTTTGCTGTTGGAATTTGGGTCTTTGTCTTTTGTCTTTGTAGTTGTCGTTGTCTTTATTGTCGTCATACCTCCTGGTCAGATCCTGTCTCCATCCAAGTCTAGTCTCGTCTGCTGATGATCCCTTAAGTTTTTCTTGGTCCATTCCAAATTCCATAAAGTCCTGCTCATCAGTCCGTCCATCCATCACACCGTCCGGGTCCTGCTCCAGCGCAGACCACCGAGATAATCCACAGTCAATTTAGCAGTAAATGAGTTCATATAGAGAGCTAATTGTTTGACCATAGTTATACCTGTATAGGTCTTGAGTGTCCCCTTAATCTAGTGTATCTTCTCTTGTTTATACATTTGTGGACACGACTGTGCCGGAGGTATATGGCTAAACCTTTTTAGTTCTAAGTTCTTATAGGTCTTAGCGTTCTTAGCAACTTACTCTGGATGATTTTTGAGTGGGTTGCAGTGCAGTGGATTAGTGGATTTATTATCGACCAAGGGACATTACACTTTACTTTTTCTTTCGTTCTGTCTCGCCTTCCCATTTTCTCCTTATTCTTCCCGATAGGCGGATCATATTTGCCTACAGTCCACTTTCCACTTTCAGCTCACTATCTGTCATTCTCATTCCTCGACTGTCTCTCGGTCTGGTTTCTTCCTTAGGCTTGGGTTCCAGAACAGTTTTTATAGACCTACAGTCATTGGAGTGTCATGCCATGCCATGCCATGCCATGCCATGCCAGGCCAGTGTTGTCTTCTCTATTTGTCCTATCATTACTGTTACGATTATGATTATGGTGATGATGATTATGATTGTGATTTTATGAATGAAGCAAAGTACAGGAAAGCAAAGGTGAGGTTGGTTGTTGGTTTGATTTGATTGCTGTTGGGGTGAGAGATTATGGTTATGGTCCATTCGTCGGTTTGTCTTGTAAATGGAAATGAGTAATGCAAATAGAGATTGTTGTGAACGACCATCACACCATACACCACCATTACCATTAGACATTACACTATGCACTGCAATCACCGCATAGAATTTACAATTGCAATTGCAATCGCAATCACTTTGACTCTGGCCTGGCCATATAGAACAACAACAAGTGAACAACCCACAGCAAAATCAAAGCAAAAGGCAACTGTAGACTGTAGTTCTGATTCTCTGATAATCACCTGCAGCTTCGGCTTCGACTTCGGCTTGGTCTTCTCAGTGAACATTCCACTTGAGGTTAGATGTATACTTAGGTACATTACACACACCTAGGAATACCTGTGGATGTGGATACCTAGACTAGATGTATGCACGAGGGTGATTGGAATTAGAATAATTGGCTCTAAGTGAAGGAAGTTGGGTGTTGTGTTCTTATCTAGCCGTGCAAAGTGTGAATATCTTGTTAGTACAGAAACACACGTCTCGTCTTATTATGACTCAACAACTCAGCACTCAGGCTCAAACGCAACCATTTCTCACAGTGCACTGCCTTCTATTGGCTTCGGCTTTGGCTTTGGCTTTGCCTTTCCTAGGGTTCAGAATATTACCATTATGAATTTCCCTAGTATCCAGTCCATGTCCATCCCATTGTTCACACACCTGGATAAAAAATACCAACCGTTGATTTCTATCAACTTTGTATTTGTACTAGAAAGTGTAAAGGAACTAGTAGAAGTCCTGTTTCCTTATCCTTCTCATTCTCCCATCGAGTCTAAAGTCCTGTAGGATGCACAGTGCATTTGATTTTCATTTCAATTGCAATGTGGGCTGTGGCTGTGGGCAAAGGTGAGTGGTGTGGATTTATAACGGGTGCCAGTATAAGTAGGTATATAGAATATAGATATATATTAGTATATGAATGTGGAATTAGGCAATGAGAGAATGAGAAGCAGATTTGCCATTACTCCATTGCACTTGGACTTTGGCAGGGTTTCGTTATTTAGTTTCTTTCACTTCTGCGGTCTTCCTACAGTGGAGGATTAAAACTTTTGTGCTTTTCACTTTTGTCTCAACTTTACGTAGGTACTGTAGTTTGTGCATACAAAGAGTCTCTACATCGCCTTGCCTTTATTACTCCATAATATGTATTGCATACTTGACAGTTTTTCCTTTTATTTATTTTCTTGTGTAGAAAGAGAGTAAAAAATAATATGGAAATATTTTTATATAGATTTTAATTATATAAATTTAGAAATAAGAATGGAAAAGTTGTGATCATAATCCTCGTCGTTATCCTCATGCTCATCCTCCTTCATTGTTATTGTTATTGTTATCGTTATTGCACACAATATATGTAGTCCTAGGTAGGTAGGTAGGTTAGTCGTAGTGATAAATGTTGAGAAATATGAAATATGAATTAGAAAGGCCTTTCACATCCAGGTGCTATATATAGACATAGCTACAAGGTCCCTCCAATATACATATCTAATTACAGTTGTATCTGCTTTATTATATTTACCCATATCCAGATTATTTTGACTTATGATGGGTATTTATATCTTGTTGGATTTGGATTTGAATTTGAATTCGAATTTGAATCACAATCACAAAGAGTCTTCAATGCTAGCTCTGACTCTGGGTATTTATGACCACAGTTATGACACAGTATAGGTAACTGTATTTCTTGTCCTAATGGTATATGTAGCAATAACAATCTAGGTAAATACCTTGACTTGAATTTATGTAATTTAAGTATACATGTACGACGTGATATATTTATAAATGCTATATCATACTGAACTTGCTGAAGACTGTTTTTTCTCCTTTTCCTTGTCCCCTTCTCTCATCCTCCTCGATGGATTTATTCCACATTGGATTTTGATTCTGGTTTTATCCCTACACTGTGCTCCGTTGCTCTGTTCACTCTTTTGCTTTTGTATAGTGTGGAGGTTCATTAAAACTTAGTTGAGAGAGAATTATGGCTGATGGAATTGCATTCATAAGCTGGGCTGATTCTGATTGTGGATGTGATTCTATAGCAAAGTCTTTATAGCGTCTTGAATTATTCTTTAGTTCAATTGCTATATACTTGTGTAATGTAATGTAGTGGAACACAATTCATGGTGTACACCTATAGGCATAAAATCTGACTAAATGTCTAATCTAGCCTAGACTTCTTTAAGTCAGCCTATGCATCAGAATGAGCAAGGGCTTATTCAGTACAGTCAAATATACTCGTAGCTTCTATTCTATGACAAGTAAGTGAGTAAGTAACTAAGGTAGGGAGACTAGATTGTACAGTAAGGATTGTCTCTTGAATAGATTGTGCGAGCGAGTTAGATGCTTAGCAGAGATAGATTCATGAGGACTGAGACCAAGACGATGAGGATGAATAAGGAGAGGAGGACAAAGGACTGAAATGAGGAGCAAGGCTATAAGAGTGGCTATGTAAGAGAACAGTCCAAGAGCGTAATAAGGTAACAAGTGGAAGAAAAGGCAGAGGAGACGGGCAGGGAGGATGAGCATAGAAAGTGTAGGCAGAGGATGAAAATTGAAAGAAGCTCTTCTTGGTTCCTTTGAATCTTCCTTTCTGACACGAATGATAAAGACGAGGTGTGAATGTGAGCTCGTACTCATGTACCTACCTGCCTACCTTATGTAGATTAGGAGAAGACAAGTCTTGGGCATGATTGCATCTCCCAGGGTTCCCTTCATACATCTACATACATAGGTGTACCTGTAGGATTCCACAGACTTACATGTGTGCGCCTCATCACATGATCATCATCGTAGTGATGATGACGATAACGGCGTCCTTAAGCACTTGCTTGGGCAGACTGGCAGTGGAAGTGGAAGGCACTTACCCACTTCCATGCGTCCGTATAGTTACTTACTGTCTTGGACTTGGCTTTGGGTTTGAATTGACGTTACGGTTACGGTTACACAATCCAATGTGAGTATATGTACCTGCCTAGGTACGATTGCCATTGATTGCAATGAAGCAAGTTCTCGCATAACACACCACACATGTTCATGTGTCCCTGCCTGCATACTGTACTGTATGTAGACGGATTAGACGGAGATTTGAATGGAAAGCGCTTTTTACTAGCCCCGCAAGTATGGAGACAGTGAAAGATGGTTGTACTCGTATTTGTTGGACAAGGAGGTATTATCCTTGATCCATGACTCCTCTGCCAGTAACTTATGATGTTCCATCGGAATGACGAATGCATTCAGCCCCAGTCACATCCTCATCCTCATCCACATTCACGTTGGGAGGAGAGCGAGCAAAAAATGTTATTATCAACCATTTCTTTCCAATCTCGAATGCAATGGGAAATCATTCAAATGAATTCTATTTCTTTTCTCTCCCTTTGCTTTTGCTTTTGCCTTTGGAGTTGAGACATGACGAAGCTTCGGAATTGCTCGGATGAATGTACCTGCGATTGCGATTGGGATGCAGTGATGAGCTGACTTGAGTTGTTGTGGGAGAGCAATAGTGTGAGCAGATGCAATCCTAGTCGTAGGCAGATACATTCAGGTGCCGTGGAATTCAATGAGATGACGGTGACGGTGACGGTGGCGGAGGCAATGGCACTCGCTGTCAGTTCTTTGATGTGAGCATTACCTGACTTTGACTCTTTGATTGTGGATTCCTGTGCGCTTTCTGCTACCTATTGCTAATCGAGTCATCAAACCCCGTAATAATATGATAGGAAATGCAATTAAACCTGGCGAGCTCCCTGTGTGTACAATAATAATTGTTTCATTCTTGATTGTTGATCTTAATGTGCGCTCGTGATGATGATGATGATGGTGATGGTGATGAGGACGATGATGATTATGTCTTATACGGGAAGCAGGGTATTTTTAGGACATGAACATGAGTGAGATATAATAGAGTTGAGGAGAGCTGACTGTGACAAGTACGAGTGTGTGGAGCTTTGTGGAGGAAAGAATGCAGTGTAGTAATGTTGTCATATAATGTAATGTAATGTAATGGAAGAAAGATTCCCTCAAGGCTTATTTCACATTACCACTCTCCTCTTTGGACCAACCACTCCAAATCCAAGACCCAGTCCAAGTCCAAATCCTAGTCCGACAATACCTGCAATAAGGATTTCACATGTATACATGTCCCTATATACCGGGAGTATAGGAGGTAATGAAGGTTTAGTGTGATGGCATTCGCACCTTGAGTGCTCCTTTTTCCCTTTTTTACTTGTGGGCGAGAAGAATAATTGAAGAAGGAAGGAGCTCACGAAACTCCCCGATGTCTCCATGTATGTAGGTAGCTGTAGTCACAATCTTCCAGTCTCCAGTCATGTCCTTCCCAATGAGTTTTCCTTATTTCAAAAGTCACCTCAGCAACATTTCCTTTTCCCCTCTACATATATATACATAGATGAAGGAACAAGGGAGGAGGAGGAAACAGAGACAGACTCCTTGGAGCAAAATCACCAGTTATATCTATAGCTCTCGTGGATACATGTCTGTATATCATTATCATTATCATTATCCATGTCTATGTCCATGCACAGGCAGTAAAGACACATACAGAGAGAGTGCAATCGGAATTGGCTTCGTTTTCACTCTCTCGCTTTTGCTACGAGTACGACTCTGACTCTAAATATAGACACTGCATGTGTAGGACTTTCCTCGACAAGACTTTTTTTTACGATCGCACCGTGTACATGGAAATAATCTGCACGGAATATGAGCACGGGCAGGGGAAACTGTGACAGTGGAATTGCAATGCAAATTGGTCCCTGTAAAAAAGCACGCAAGGAAGAATTGGTGGAATAAAGTTTTTTTCTGGGACATTTCTCATGCATTGCGTTTAAGATGGGACCGGGGACATGGAACGTGGAATTCGGATAGTGGATGCCGATGTATTGTATATTTGTCTGGCACTATGGTAATGCTATGTGTACATATATTCTGTATGGAATTGTACGCCTATCTAATTCTAATTCTACCTACTTGCATTTTATTTATTGTACCGGTACCAAGTGTGGACCGGAGTCGACTTGGACTTTCGTTCGTCTTGGTCTCGGTGTTGGTGGGACTTGGAATGGCGTGAGTTAGGAAGCTGACTACTGTGTAATGATGTGGGCACAGTAGAATCGGGAGAAATATGGTTTCGGTGTTGGTATTGGTGTTGGTGTTGGTTTGGAGTGGATGATGATTGTGCTTTGAGTGGCTGCAGTGGATTTGGCCAGTGTTGTGGACCAAGTTAAGTGAGGATGAGCACGAGGATCAAGTAAAGCTCCATACATCATGTGCAGTCGCAGTCATATTAGTCCATTAAGTTTTTTGTGTGCAGACGTGCAAGAATAGCGGCGGAATTTATTTATGTTGGCCTGAGGACCATCCACCGATCTGCCATGCCATGCCATCCACAAAGTATTTGTGCATTATAAATGATTCGCTGTCTGTCTGTCTGCCTGTAGTTGGTATTCGTAATAATGGCCAAGTATCAACTGTGCAGCTTCTTCCACCTCCAGTCCCTCGCGTACCATACAGTCACAAACACGGCTGAGGAGCATCGGGATACCTACTGGGCCACATGAACCAGTCTGTAGTCTGTAGCAAATGGAAGCCTGGAGGACTGGAGGATTGGAAGCCTGGAAGATGGGTATTTGAAGTAGCTAATAAGAAATGAAAGATATTAGGCGGGTCTTAAAAGCGAAAGCGAAGTGTGAGGGAAGGAGTTGTGCGAGTGGAAGAGTTGGGCCACAGTCTTGGTCTCTGCCTTTCCTTGCTCACTTGCATCCATGGTGTGTTTGCAGCGTGGAGAAACCATGGCAGTTCACACCTACCTCCTATTTCATGTCAACTCTAATCTACAATGATGAATTCCCCTTCTCCGCCACTATTTTTTCACCATTCAAAATTTATAACTGTTTTTTATTCTTTCATGCCACTTGACTGGTCCTGGTGCTGGAATTACTTGAGTTGGCTATACTTATATCCAAAGGTTTCTCTAAAATACGTCACTGCCCAAACACAAGACAAGACAAGACAAGACAACTTTCTGCTCCTCTTCTTCTTCTTGTTCTTCTTACTCTCTTTCATTGTGGTGTTCTTTTCGTCATCAATACGCTCTTTCAAGTGGAAGACAGAGCTGATAAATATGAAAGAGGAACTAGTGCATACAAATTCGCTCCCATTATCATTATTATTGCCTACTTAATACTTGTTAGGCCTACATACAGTTATATGCATGTGGGGATATACAGTGAAGAGGAACGATTGAGTAATTATTGGTGCTGCTGTTGTTTTTGTTCTGCAAGATGCCAATAAGTATTGAGAAGTTTAATTGGATGATAAAGTAATTGAGATAATAATTGTCACTGCATTCATCTGTGTTTGTTAAATACTTGAGCTGGAATCGATTTGTTTCCCATCTTCTTTTTCCCCACGGTGTTTAACGCAGGGGAGTAATTATGCGTGATTCCTGTGCATACTTGCTCTCTGACTCTGGCTCTGACTTTGACGTTGACTACTAGGCGACGGAGAATGCAAGGAGAGGTAAATGATGACTTGGAATCGTAAGTGATCATATAAAATGGAACTTGTTTTTTCCTTTCCCTCGACTTGTGCATTCGCCTGTACATTTGCATTTACAATCACACATATCCATTTCATTCAATTCCAATTTCTTGATTCTGTCTCCGTCCTTGTCTCGTCGTCAGTCGTCGTCGTAGTCGTAATTCGTCAGTCGTTTTCCTCCTCGATCTTGTTTTTGCTTTCTTTGTCGTCCTCCTTGTCGTCGTTCATTTCCAGAGCAAAGTGAAGCCATGGGACTGTGGGTTTGTGGTTGTGGTTGTAGCGATGGTTGTGAACATGTTGTAAGATCATGTGTGTGTTCAACTCAGCTCAGTCTTCACGTCCACATTTCTCACTTGACAAAGTGGTCAACTTTCCAATTCCAATTTTCTGCTGCGATACAGCAACTTACGACTGCCTCGTGCATATGTCTCATCTATAGAGTATAGATGACCAGGACCAGCTGAGAGGAGACGGGTGGAATTGCAATCGGAATTTTGTGCCTAGCAAATAAATGGTCGTGATGATGATATGATGGATGCACTCAGTCACTCGTCTCGTCAGTCAGTCAGTCGTATCACTTGGAAATGTAAGGTAATAGGGAGATGTGATCTCCTCGTGAGGTTTTCCTCTGTGGCGTAACTCAAACACAAGAACAAGTACAGCCAGGCCAGGCCAGGCATCTGAATTCTCTTTAGACTCACTCAAGTTCAATTCCAATATCCATAGCTGTTGCAATGCCATGCCATGCCATACCATTCCATAGAGTAAGAGCCGCTGTAGCAAGGAGTGAAGCAAAAAAGATAAAAGATTGTGTGAGAGAGAAACAATGGACCTCGGCCAGACTATTGAGTATTGGTCAGTACATCAGATTGCATTGGATTTCATTGCATTGCATCGATGCTTTGGGTAAATAGATACCGTAAATCCCTGATTAGTGCTTCTAACACCTGTACAGACACGGAGGAGGTGGAAATGTTAGGCTCTTAGTACGGAGTGACGGTAGGATTTGAAGGAGAAGAGAGAGAGAGCAAAGTCGAAGTGAAATGAAATGTGATGATGGGGATGGGATGGGATGGTTGTGCGGAACTTTGATCCAAGAAAAGATGTGTGATGATTGTGTATAAAAGCAAGTTTTCTATTCTGAAGCAGTGGTAGGACAGACGCGTAGGGGATAACCTTTTTCTTGTTCTTGTTCTTGTTCTTATCCTCATCTCGTTGTTCCTTCGTCATGTTATCGTCGAGTCTTGGAGTCTCTCAGTCTTGACTTGCCTTGGCTCGGCTCCTTCTCGAGTGTTGGAGTTGGAGTTGGAGTTGGACTTGGACGTGGTCTTGGTCTTGGTCTTGGTCTTGGAGAGATACCTCTTGTGGATACAACAAATCTCCACATTGTTTTTATTTTTTTCTCCTTTTATTCGACTGGCTGGTTGTTTTTTTGCCTCCATTCCTCCTCTCCTTCCATTTCCATGTTTCTCGTACACGGTGAATGTGTGTAGCTTGGTTGTAGATGGAACACACTACGTTTCCACATACAATCACATCGACATCGTGTACCTCCATCATGTCCTGTGGGTGACAAACAAAACCCAGGAATGACATGACACGTGTAACTATCTTGTATATTTTATAATGGCAGACAAAGTACCATTACAAAAACCTTCCAGTATCATCATGTGTATACCTCTATACGTATATATATGTACATAGGCACTCAGAGATACAATGGAAATACCGAGAAAGAAGCAATGTAAGCAATTCAATGGCAAAGCATGTCATCTAATGATCTCATGCAGCGTGTATGTGTAAAGGTAGGTACTTGTCTTTAAATTTGGATTCTTATAGTGATGGAAATGGAGAGGTAGGATACTGTGCAAGATAACTACCGCCTATAAATAGAAATTACTATTAGTCACTTACATTGTTTCTTGCGAGGTATTCGGGGAGCAATTTGTAGTTTCTATGTATCTACATATATGTACTCTTCCTAGGTATGTAGGAACCCAGTATTTTATCTTCCCTTGTTTTTTTTAGAAAAAGATGGACTTTGTTAATCTACTATTCTTTGTTTAGCAAAACTAAGTTTACATTTTTTTATAAGAGACGGGGATAAAGCTTTGTCAAAGCTCATTACGCACTTGTTGACACTTTTTAAAAAGCAAAAAGAAAGAAAGAAAGGCGCACTTTATTTTAAGAAAGTAGATGTTGCTATGATTGACACTTTTACAAAGTGCAATTCCTATATTTAGTGTAATTCAAAAAGTGCAAAAAATGTTATTGCCGGTTTTTTCAAAGGTGCAAAGACTTTTTCTTTTTTTTTCGAAAACAGCAAAAATCGTGTAGACTTTTTTTAAAAGCTTAAAAATTCCTTCAAAGAGAGCAAAAAACCCACTCGGCGGTTGTTTTCCAATTTAAAATCCTTGAATTGACACTTTTCACGAAGAGCAAAGCTCAAATTTTTCACACTTTTTCGTCAAATAAGCGTCAAAACAAAGGACAGCAAAGCAATTTCCAAGTGACAGATTTTGACGCGTTGTAAAAGAGTGGAAGTGGTTCTGTAGAGCTGCTTGAGCATGTGCTTGTTATTCCGAATTCGACATTGTATATTGACGGATGTAGTTTGAAAAGAGCAATGGTTATACAATGCCTTACTTTCTTCTTGGACACGTTGTTATTTCGGTGTACTGGACATGGAAATGAAGAATGTTTAAATGGATGGACAGGAAATGTGACGCTGTCACTGTCTGCTGTCTCCCCGCGTTCCTTTAGATGTGGACGGTGACGCTGATGCTGATATCGATATGAGATGGTGATTGAACTATGAATTGGAGCATAATAATGATGGGTTACCTCATCGTATTTGCTTCTTTGTTTGTTTGTTGTGGGACATATATGATGGACATGGATGTCGAGGGCAGTTGCGGCGAAGCATTGGATGGCCTAGTGTGTGGTTATGTCGCTCGTCGTGTTGACATGATTGTGGTCGGAATTCGAGCAAAACGCACACGCACCTTCCTTCCAATCTCACCTCTGCATCTTCCTCATCTCCCTCATCAGCATCTGTTGAGTAATCATCGTTCGTTTGATTTGTTGAAGCGATGCGCGATAAGCAAAGTCAAGTCAAGACAAGTCAACATCAAAACCAACAGCTAAACAAGCCAAAGCAAAACAACAGCCTCTCCATCTTAGCCTTAGCCCTATGAATAATTATTGTTGTACTGTGCTGGTTGAGTATATAGACGAGACGGGAGTCAGAGGGAATCGGACATGACTTGATTTTGAATTTGAGTTTGAGTTGACATATAGGTAATCATATGGTATATAATTATACAGTCATGTTTATCGTGACCATATCTGCATGTGTAATAAAGCCACGTTGGATTGCACTGGATCTCGATAACAAGTTGCGAGTCAAATCCGAAACCGAAACCAAGACCATTTCCAGCCGTTGATTCCTCACACATGTAATATGCATGATATTTTATGATTCGATGCTGGTCTGGCATGGTCTGGGTTTGTGTTTGTGGATTGAGTGGATGGATGGGCCAGTTAATCAAGATGCAGACTGGAACTGCATCTCCTATCACCACCCACCATCACTTCCAAATAATCACAGTCAGCATCTCTTCGTCTCGCTCTCAACTCACGAGTAGTCTTGGCCTTCCGCATGGCTTTCTTGTGTATTCCTTCCATTGACTTTGCATTCGACGTGTTTGATTTTAGTTTTCATTTTGATCCGAAGAAACCAGTCCAGGCACTGGGAGAGCGAGTCAAATGACAATGAAAAGCTGGACTTGACATCACACTCTTCTTATTTATCCCCTTCCCTTTGGACAATTCAAGTGAGGAAAGTTTTTTCCCTGCTAATATCAACTTTTAGTGACTTTAGTTGCCACTGCTGTCCACATTGATGTGCCATTGGGATCGTGAGACATCGCTGATGATTGCTTGAGGATGACCAGGACACGAGTCTGGGTTTGTGTCTTGCAGTTAGTTGGCCATTAATCCTACACACTGCGAGTTGTTTGCATGTCAGTGCGTTTCATTTCATTTCATTTCTTCATCGTCTTGGTCCTGGTCCTGGTCCTGGTCCTGGTCTTGAGTCCATATCTGCATCTATATCACCGTGTTAGTGAGCAATTGCAAGGTAAACTCGTATGTAATGGTACATAAGCAATAAATTTAATTTGCTGCATAAATAACCGTGGCAGTTTAAATTCGAGTGGATTATAGCTCTCCAGTCCAGTTCTGGTACGATTTCCAGTTGCTGCTTTAGTAAGTAGTTAGTAGGTAGTAGGAGTGGGAGTTCCGTGCACTGGATTGGCCCTCCATGACTTAATAGTACAAGAAATAGTAATAAGGAAGGAAAAGGACGTTGAGTGATAAAGGGTGGCATTAAGTATCCACAAAATCTGAAGGCAGGCCAACAACAGCAACAGCGACAACCACAGCTTTGTCCAGCATTTCATTTCAGAATCACACAATCGTAGAATTATAGAATGTCTTCCCGCATATTCTTCCCACCTTGTCTGCATCTTCTTCGTCCTTTATAAGCTCCTTTATTATGAATAGCGAATGTGGTTTCGTCTTCCCCTAATACATTGGGAGCATACTTATACCTTTACATATATGATTTAATTGGATACTCGTATGGGAAGAGCGGGGGTTTCAGATTTCAGTTTTGCTCGTAGTTCCAAACTCTTTGGGTAAAATTACATAACAACGGCCAGGTCGGGGCTGGGACCGCGTTTCCTATTTATTTCCCTTGTCCTTGTCCTCTGGCTCGTGTCTATAAGTCAATGTTTGGAAATGGCAGTGGATCTTGAAGATTTGGTCGACTTCAGCTTCCCTTCCATTATCCGAACGTGGGTACTGTGGTAAAGTGAAGATTGTAGTAAATAGGTAGGTACCTATTCCTAGTTTGGGGAAAGGAGCATGGTTTCTTTTTCACTCACAGTGACTTCGTAGCTACACACGTACCTACATACACGAAACTTTCTGGATGTGATCCATGTATAGAACCTATGTACCAACCTATATAAGTAGTGTTAAGGAAACACAGGGGCTATATCTATGTTATATGAGAGTAAAGGTAGGTATATTGGATTGGATTACAAGTTAACAATTTCCATTTCCACTGCGTAGTGTTTCTAATTGTGGATTTGACTAGTCTCTTTACGTCCCAGGCATCGGTCTAACTAACTTGTCTAACTTTACTCAGTCGTGCGTTCTCTCCTAGTTTCCTCAAGATGCCCAAAAGGTCTTTGTTTAGTTTCCATTTCCATCGGAGACTTTTGCACTAGTGCTAGCCTTAAGCCCTCGTCGTGGCTTTTCCGTCTGCCTTTACTAAGCCATAGCGTGTCCATGTGACAAACTAAAAGTGCAAAGTTGATTCTAGACCTGCCTTCCTTTCTAGTCTAACTGTATGCATAATCATGACGGTGATGTTAATGCTATTGCTAATGCTAATCATTTCATTCATACCGACGCCTTTGGGTCATAGGCTTTCATCATCTCCTGTCATTGATTCGACTCAATGGACACACACTACAATCAAACATGACTCGTACTCGCTCATATTCATGATTCATGCGCTAAGAATCTTGACTGACGATTACTAATAATTATGTCATGCTTACTACAGTCATTGAGTGGTCATTGTTGCCTTCCCTTTAACCCTTCGTCGAATCAACAATGGATAAAACGAGGTACCTCTACCTTCCTCACAGCAATTAGGTCTTTCATATCGCATACCTGACATGGCAACAGTCCATTCCTCAAAAAGTGAACAATAACTGTTCGTCAAGCTACTCATCTATTTTCACGATGATCCTCGTCGCATCATCTTGATCGCGGATGCGATGGAGATAGAATCATTGAGCCGGTATTTGATGAATTCTAGAACCATATCCAGCTGTAACTTCAACTCTGATTTAGATGCGATTGTGATTGTGACTTGTGATGGATGCCCCTTTTCCCGTGGATATGACAATGGCAATGTCAAGAGCTCATGTTGATGCTGATGTGTGTGGGTTAACGGACCAGTTAGAAATTGATGGATAAACTAAAAGCAGTGCTCGAAATGCGTACCTTTAGCTACAGCCTGTACCTAGTTTGTATAATTATCCCTTTGTAGGATCCTACTGAAAAAACCTCTTGGGATCGGAATAGGAATTTCATTGAGATCGTCACATATTTTCTGATGAATTGTTGATGATGAATCTGGTGATTTCTTTGAGTGAGACAGGGAACATGGGTGTACCTACGGAATATGCAAGCTTTGTTGTTGTAAGGGAGCGATCCTTTTAAAGGAAAGATGCTCGAGTGTGTGTAGTCTACGTACCTATCTCTGCTATCCTTATCTTTCCAATCTCTCTATTCTCTATCTATCTCTCCTCCTTATCTTGAGCGAGTATCATCGAGGAATGGAATGGAGAAATTTCCAAGCGATGGAATTGTCAAGTCAATTGATAGCATGGGATATGTAGCCATCAAGGTATTTAGTATACATAGGAAGATGGGGAAAAAGTGCCAGTGTGGAGTGAGAAGGGAAAAAATAAAAAATGGGAAGCGATAAAAACGAGGAGAGAAAAAGATGCAGGCGAAATTGTTTTTGACTTATGAATGCCAGGATGATGAGCAATCTTGCTCTTTCCCATGTACTGCTATGGGCTAAATTCAAAGTGTTCCTCATTCTTGTGATTTTTACGGGTCATCCATAGCTCCACGTCCATGTCTACCTGTAATTACTCAAGCATTGCCTTTGGCTCTGAGTCGACTTCGGTGTTCCGTTGTCCTTGCATTTGTCGTTGTTGGGATACTTGTGTGTGTGTGTGTCGTTGTTATATTTGTCGTTACGCCATGTCCTCAGTGGCTGAATGAGTGGACAATGTGTAAATAGTTGTTGAATAGCTGTGTCGTGTACAAATACCGTGGAGTAGATTGCATTGGATTTATTGTTGGAATTGGGCATTTCAACTTCAACTTTGGATTCCATTTTCCTTTCGATTCTCATGTGATGCAGTTGTTCGCTTCCAAGCCTAACTTGCAACTTGTTTTTTGTCTTGATCTTTTCCTTCCCATTCTTGCTCCTTGCTCTGGGTCTGGATTTCCATCTTTCCGTTTCATTTGATTTGATTTGGGATCCTCGTTCGCTTGTCCCTGCCCCGTGAGTAGTGCATTGTATTGTATTGTGCTGCATATACCTACGTAGGTACCTATGTATGTCTAGGAGTACGTAGAGTAATCTGATTGTGCTTCGAGTACAGGGACGGAAGGTAAGGAATAGGGAAGGGAACGGCATCACATGTACTTGAGTAGAGCAATTATTTCTAATTTTCAAAAAGACTTCCTGCTGTGCACCATTTTCCAGCATCTTTTTCTGGCACAGTAAAGTCTGGGTCTGCCTTTCAGTCCTTTCGTTACGTTCCGTACACAATACATCCAAGGTGTAGTACAGAATTACACAACTACAGACTTTGGACGGGAGAGCATGGAAATAATTCCTCTTGGACATTCAGTGGAGTTGAGTTCAGTGGCGGAGGCTGTGCTCGAGTGAGTTACACTGTGGCTGCGGTACTTACCATTTCCCTACGTAGCCCTCAATCACTTGCATCGGACTGCACTGCACTACATTACTTACATAATAACAAAAGCAAAAGCAAAACCAAAACCAAATGCAACAACAACTCACGTAGTTGAGGCTGCCAACGAGTTCCCTTGACTTGGCTTGACTTGTCTTGTCTTGTCTTCTTATTCTGACCGAGAGTGTGTGTCTATATATGTGACTTGATTTATGTTTCCCTGTCCAAGAGTCAGAACCAGAACCAGAGCGAGAGCCATGCCCACTGCACTGTCCGGGTCTCTCTCTCTCTCTCTCTGTCGAATACAAAGGAGAGATGGGAAGGAAGGAGCACATTGAATTTCACAAGAGGCTTCCCTCACTTACTTACTTACTGTGTCAGTGGCAGTGGCAATATGATTAGACATATAATTATATACCCTTTCCACCTACACCTACTTTATGCCGTTCCTCTATAGTATCGTGTCTTCCACATGGAATTGTATTGTGATTGTTGGTCAGCTTGGGGGGAAAGAATGCATACTTTCCAGCTATTTCATTCTCCTTACTGTGTGTGTGAGAAAGTCTCTGCCCTACCTTATTCCTTTGCTCGGTTCAAAAGGCATTATACAACTGCATGCATAAGCACATGAGGTATTCGTAATTTTAGACGAGGACGAGGGGAGTGTGGACTGTCACCACTCAGTCTTCCTTGCATATTGCATGAGGGGATGTTTGCTAATAATTCTACATGTATTTAAATACGATTAGCATGGGATTGCATTGCATATATGGGTCAATGGACACGGTATTTACAAAGCAGGATCGCCTACTTGTTGTCGTTCGTCTGGGATAAAATGTAGAGCAAGGAAGTGTAGAGTGGAGTGAGTGAGTGAAGGAGTAGTCAGGCAGAGAAGGTAATAAGGCGAAAGAAGGTGGTAGTAGATCGTCGTAGGTAATGTAATGAGTGAGTGTTGAGGCGGGGAGGAGAAGAGACAAGGCAAGTGTCGATTCTGACCGAGTATCAAACTTTGAATGGTGATTGTTTGAAATGTAAAGTAATATCGAAGATGACGTCTTGTGCTCCCATGCATTGTTTTCTTCTCTTATGGACTCGTCTTCCCGTTGGCTTTGGCTTTGGCTTTGGTTTTGGCTTTTGCCTCGTTTCCCAAAGCAAAGTCGAGCTGAAATGTTGAGAATTCTTATTTACGTTCGTCCGTCTTTGTGGATTTCATTGAAAGCTCGTTGGCTCGTTGCTCGTTGGCTCTCGTCTCTCCTGCTCGTTCCAGATCGATTTCTCTTAGCCCACTGGCAATTACCTGTCAAAACCAATGAGCTACGCTCGAATGCCTAACAACTTCTTGTACTCGACTGTAGCCACAGTTGTAGGAGAGGAAGAGCTGGCCCATACGTTAACTTTGGCGTTGGCAACATGGCTTTACAGGGTACACTAATAGACAAGAGAAGAGAAGCCGACTCTCGCTCTCTCTCTCTCTCTCAGTCAGTCTTCCTCTGGCTCTTTCTCTAGCATACCTCCAGTCCATTATCTTCCACGGGCTACATACTTGGAGAAGGTAAACTAAAAAAAGACAGACAAATACAAAGAAAACTGGAGTTTTTTATAGTAATTTTATAGTAATTGAGAATCTCCGTGAGCTTGTCTTGTCCTATTCTTTTTTCCCGTCTCTCTTTCAATCGTCCAATCCTCACTCTGCACTCAGTCATTGCTTACGGAACTGAAATTTCGACTGAAACTGAAACCAGGCATGGTATGGTATAGTGTGGTATTTGAGTGGTGCGAAGTAGAAGGAGAACCAGAACCAGAACCAGAACCCGAACCAGCACCAGAATTTATGTTATCTTTATCAGTTTGTGCCTGTGTATGTAGACTACTGGAGATAAAAAGGGTTTTTTCCCGTCTCTGCACCGACCAACTACATCCGGAGCAAGATTGAGCATTGCATTTCACTGCATTGCATTGTTATGTCTCTCTTGCTCGTAGACTGTTGATCAATTGAATTTGGAACTGCATGGGAACCACGGCCAAGGCATTAGAAGGATACATGGAATGGATAAGGAGAGAGTCCCATGCCGGTTGGTTGCATTGCGCTCGTCCTCATCAGGTTAAATCAACATCGACATGCTTTCACACTCTTCCCATCTGATAGGCGATAATGCAGATTAGAGCCGTCTTGACGACTGGAGCCGTGACGACGGCTTGGACTTGCATTCGACGAATTCCCTCTTCATTTCTTCCCCAATCCAGTCCAAATCCTGCAATGTCAATACAATGTGCAACAATAATCATTGTCGTCACTCCGAACAAAATGAAACACTTTCCACACATCAACCGTCACCTAATTACCAACGTAGTCTTACTCGTACCAATTACGTCTTGCTCTCATTCCATTTGCCTTCCAGTTTTCCTTCCAATTGTTTCCTTTCGTTTCCGCTATTTTTTACAAGTATGTAGGTATATAAAACAATTATGTATTTCCAAATAAGAATGGTAGTAAATGTGATGATGTTTCAAAAATATAGAATCGAAGAAAATTTTGAGCAGTCTGGATACTGAGGCTGAACGGTTTTAAAATTTTGAACTATTTTAAAAGTAACGGATTTTCATATTTTGGGCGCTTTTGAAGATGACAAATTTTCATATTTCGAGCTTTTTGGAAGTGGCGGATTTTTATATTTCAGGCTTGTTTTGAAGTAATAAATACCGGCATTCATATTTTAAAGTTGAACTATAACTAAAACATACCTAAAACTTCGAGATTTTTATATTTTTGCAAAATAAGTCGTTTCCAACATTTTATTTTGACCAAAGGTAGAACTAATAGGATCCTTGCGCTTTTAAAAAGTAAAATTAAACATCGTTGCCCAACCGAATGACAGAGCAACTGAGCCGACAAACCCAGCATTCCTCCTACCAACAAGAATTGCATACCCCATGTCCCGTGTGCCCATCCTAAAGCTCGCACTTTGAGCCCAACTTTTGCCTTGACGCGCACTTGAAAGTTGACACAAAGTAAAATGAGCAAATGCAAAGAGACTTGACCAAGGGAAAGAATGGCATGAGCAAAGATTGGATTTGTGAAAAAAAACGTTGGAAAAATAGAGACGGGTGTTGGTAAAGAAGGCGAGTATGATATTGTTGTGAGTGGAAGTGTGTTTGTGTGAATGTGTGAGCGTAATGAAATACAATGGGATAATGATTTGTATAATTTATGACATCTTTCTGGCTTCCCAAATTACGTGAGTGACATAATATAGCACAGTGGTTCGTGGTTGCTGTTGCCGTAGCCGTGGCCAACGCTATCATACTTTATTTCTATGTTAATTCGTTAATTGTGAAGTCAGTGGGGCTGTGACAGCATTTGCATTTCCATCGGCATTCCCATTTTGCATTTGCATTTCATTGCCATTGCCATTGCCATTGCCATTCCACCGTCCAGTCCAGACCAGGCCAAGCCAGGCCAGGCGAGACCAGTCTCGTCCAGTCCAGTGGAATTGGAATTGCAAGTGCAGGTGAGGAAGAGGCGGCAACTTACCTCCCTCCCTCCTCTTCCCATCTACTTTGCGTATTTTCCTTGGAGTTGAGTTAGAGGAACGTTTGGGTCCAAGTGGATGTCGAGTCAAAATCATCTGAGTGAGTCCTGGCCATGCCACGGGATGAAGGCAGACTTGCTAAAAAATCTTTGTCTGTCTGCTTTTTGTGAACTGTCAGTGGAAGCACTGTGATGGTAATTTATCTACTCATGCAAATCTCGTCTTATATTGCTCATCCATTATTTCCCAGTGTCAGCATAATATTCACATCATATTACCAAAGTATCATACACACTTATACCTGTACTCTCTATACCTATACCCGTATCTTATGATAATTTGCTATATTATTATTACATTATTTCTCGGAGAACTTGTTGGTTTCCTTCGGCTTAGTTACTTAGGTTAGTTTGTGTAGACAGAGGAAAAGTGACGGAAAACACTGCAGATTTGCTGTGTGCAAACACTTGAAATATGAGTAGAAAAAATGGTGGAGAACAGAAGCTACGTGTGATGTAAGGAGTAGGAGACAAGGGACAAGACAATGGAACAAGGCAGGGCAATCCAATCCCATTCCATTCCATTCCATTCCATCCCATCCAATCCTAGTCATTCCATTCCATTAAATAAGGAAAGGCACGACAAGACAAAACGAGGCAGGGAAGTAGAAACGTATGAATAATAATCATAATCATTATAATTAAATAAATTAAGTAAATTCAATTCTCAATTCATAATTCAAACCAGGAGCGAGACAAATGCAAATAGGATTAATTAAAATTCTAATAATGTCCCAAGGTGTTGGTGTTGGTGTGAGGGAAAGGTTTTCATAAGTGGAACGAGAACCAGAAGTAAAACCAGAACGACAACTTCTATTTGTGGCTAAAGTGTAACGGTAGACAAATTCAAACCCAGTCCACTCCCGCCGCTCTTCCTTCTTAATCCTCATTTGGATTGGCTTTCAATTGAACATCCATCTGGACCTTTTTTTCCTTCTCTGCATTAATGCTGATTCACTTTGGAAGACTTTAGAAGGCATTACATAATTACTTTTGACTCACCTGTCGACTGTCTAACTGTTGCCTTTCCAATCTAGATCCTCCTCCTTCTTGGCCACTGCTTCCTACCCACTATCCTTCTACTGTATATACAGGAGGAATCGGGAGAAAATGTCAATGAGGAAAATCAGGGATTGAATTCCTCGTACATGGTGTACAGTGGTGTTGCTTATGGGCATTTATAGGCGGACAGAGTTGAGTGACTGGCAGTGATTTCAAGAGATTTTCTGTGTACCTTACGTACGAGTAATGCAATGAAAGATTTGGTAAGTGAGCTTGCGTAAGTGCAGCAAGATATCAAGCACAGAAGGCTAGACGCAAGTCTATGCGGACAGAGTGCAGATGTTAATTCTGGGAATGAGTTGCAGTTGAGCATTCCCTTGGAGACTCGCTTGTGGGATTACTGACCAAGAATGCAGGGAATGTGATGGAATCAGAATCAGAATCAGAATCGGATGCAATGCAATGAGTATGATGGATGCGATGTGATCTGATAATTGTCACAGTGATAGTTGCAGTCGGAGGATGGACTTTATTCGAAGGTTGTGTGATGAAGGCACTTGAGTTGGAGTTTCGTTGTCACTGTCGCTGGTTCAGTGAGCACTAATGGACAGTCAAGCATTGAGGAAGGACGCCCCTCGAACTCAGCTATGCTCACTGGTGAATGAATAGAGCTCCTCTCAATTGACACAATTAAGCTTATTATGTGTTTGGGAAGATGTTCGGAGCATCTCCAAGGACTCGATCTCGGTCCTCGTCGTTTGGGAGTGATCAAAGCAGTTTCATCAATTCCATCTCCATTTATAATTGTTCAATGTGAAGGGATTTACCTCTGCTGGATTTCTATTTGGATTCGAGCAACTGAATTGTCGTAGTCATCGATCCTTCCTCTTGTCCTGTGGTCTGGGGCCTGGCCTGGCGTGGCCTGGCCTGGCTTGGTATGTCTCACGATCTCAGCTGGCTTTGGCTTTGGTCCCGTTCCTTCAGGATTTCTTTTTCTGTCCTGTCCTATCCTGTCCTGTCCTGTCCTTTGGGATCCCTTTGGGTAGTGTGCAAGGTGTCAAGTGTGTATTGATGATGTTGGAAGCGCAATTAGAGCTACCTGGTCCTGGCTTGTATTTATAGGTAGTACTGTAATTTCTCAAAAGCTTCCATTCAGCCCAGATCCAAGCTGCTCTTGCAGTTCAAATTCAACTTGTTCTTATTCTTCTTGTGTTGTTTTTGTTGCTGTTGTTTTGGTTGTGAAAGGGTTTGGGGCCGGACTCTCCCTTGTCGATGTCGATGTCGATGTCGTTGTCATCCTTCAGTGTTCGACACGAGTACCAACGAGGAAACAAAGCAGCGACTTCCCTTCACAAATATCCCACTCATCCATTCAGTCTTTTCAACACTCGATTCGATTCTATGACTATTATACCTGCACGCATTTTTAAATCATCTCTAGGTACATTTGATGTAATCATAAGGACGCATTTCCAATTCTCAATTATTGTCAAGACGAGGATGAAGATAATATGCTACTACTTCTACAATTACCATTACAGTTACCTGCGTGTGCGCTTATGCTTTTTAAGGGCATTGCTTTACCTATAGAAAGGGTACCTACCTACTGTACCTACCTATGTATAGCGGGACTCTAGTCAGAAAAACCATCTGCGTGAAAGCTTGCTCACTGGTTTCTCGGAACACATATACTATTTGTATGACTGTTTTTAGGAGAACTCTATAGCTTTGGATGCGAGAGGGAGAAATTGGATACAAAATTGAAGAGCATTAATGTTGTGGTTGAGAGTGGTAGGCCAAAAACCGAAACGAAAGGAAGAAAGTAGCACTAGTATAGTTGGTTACAATTCCTATACTTATATACCTATAGGTGTAGAGTCATATCTTCTATATGCTCTACGCATTGGAACGATTTGCAAGGCATGGAAGCAGAATAATAATGCGTTCCTTCCCATTCATCCCTCGGTAAGGATGAGGATGAGGATGAGGATGAGGACGAGGACGTGGACCAGGACCAGGACGATGTGTGTACTCTGGGTGAGAGTACCTACCTATAATAAGTAGAAGCGGTGAGTGGTTGGTGCATCGAGAAGAATTGGAAGGAGAAGTGGAGAGAGAAGTACGGCACTCACCTCAGCATTATTCCCATTACGATTAGATACGCACACATGAATTGCCTCCGCCTCTGCTCTGCTCTATGGCTCTTTTCACTCTTAATAGACTCACTCTCCTTTGTTGTTGTCCTTGTTGACGATGGCGACGACGATGACAACGACGACCGTCTCTGAATGTCCTCAAAAGCAAAAGCTAAAGCAACAGCAACCACCTGGACTCACTCATCCCGTTGATTTGTACAAATGTAGCTCTTATCTCGTCTCGTGTCATAATGCACCAAAAGCCAAAGCCAAAACCAGAGCCAGAGCCAGAGCCAGAGCAAAACAAAACTACCTATGTGCGTAATTATATAATAGAAATTCCTACTGTGCGGACCCTGCCATTCCTAGAAGTTTAGAACAGAGCCGCAGTTGATGCACAAACACCTTCGTTACTTTTAACGAAGAGTTTTCATTGCAATTTGGGAAATAAGTCTGCAGGTAAATGCGAATGGAATGTAATGTGACTGAGGATTGGGAGAATGAGTGGCAGTGACGTGAGACTTGGACTTTGACAATCATTTCTTCTCTGCAATGCAATGCAATGTAATGCAATACGAATACGATGTAATGACTTCTCCCTTGTCCACACTGAAGTTCTTCTATTGCATTGTTTACCCACAACCACAACATACCTGCAAGCTTGTTAATTGCAAGAGGAGGAAAGCCAAAATGCCAAGGCTTATGTGAAGCATCGATTGAGGGGAAACAAAGAAAAGTTGCATGTAATCCGAATCCAAGTGGAAATACAGTGCACCATTAGAATTGTTGTTGCTGGAGTTTTTGTGAGTGGACTGACAGAGCATCTTGCTTTCTATAATTACCAACGTGATTCCCCTACCTGTTCCATGGCATCGCATACATACATACATACATCGCATGGCATGACATGGTTTTGTGTAGTCAGATGAATGCAATTATTTTGATCAAGTAGGAGCGTGGCTTAATATAGACGGACAGGCTACTTATATCAAATAGTTTGCTGTCATGTCATGTCGTATCTTCGTCTCTCGTGTAAAGGTGCTCCTGAAGCCTCAAGCTTGATTCCGTTGTTATTATGTTGCTCTTGTTCCTTCTCCTGTTGTCAGTGGCCTGTCGGAGTCTCGTGGGTTCATCTTTAGCTCCTCATCCTCATCATCCTTGTCTCGTGTGGGCATTTCTCTCTCTCGTCTCTTTGTGTTTCTACATGGTCTGATTGATATGGTATGCAGAAGGAAGACTGGAATTCCTTACTAAAGGAGAATTGAAAGGAGACGCAAGGCTGAAGGAGAGCAGCATGTGTCAGCGCGAGCTCATTCCTTAATTTCCAGCAATTGGGGTAAAGTAAAGAGCAGCCAGAGATTCACATTTGGACCCTCGTCGTAGTACTGGTACGGGACACGACACAAAGGACAGTACAGTGGAAGGGATGCAGAGTACTGACAGATGCTTGGGCATTTCCTGGGCAGTTTCCTTGTCTCCATGCTTCGAGGCTATTTGTAATTTGGACAGTTCTTATCCAAGAATCAACTTTGGAAATTGATTAAATCCAGCTGCTTTACAGCAATTGCCATTCTGTGGTCCACGCACTCACAATTTCCTCCTTCCATTTTCATTGCGCACTCAAGAAGGCATGTGAGCGGAAAGGGAATTTTGAGGATAAAATCCAAGTGGACAGGACCAGGACCAGGACCAGGACTTTTCACTTTTCGAGTCGATTGCAAAAATGCTTCCTGCGAACCTTAAAAGGTTGCGATTGAAATTGAAAGGTTAGGGATTTGTCCGAGTCCAAGTGCGACTCCAAGGTGGTAATTGAAAGGAGTGGTAAATTGATGGGAACAAAACTTTTTCAGCGGATCCGAACAAGGGGGTGTTGTGTTGCGTTGCCTTCCTTTGCTGCGTATTTAGACCTGAACGGATGTTAAGTAATCTATCTTGTTCCAGTCCACAGTTGCAATACCAACTTTACCTTGATTCCATTGTCCTGGTCTATATACATAGACTGCAGACAGACAGACAGACAGACAGACGGACGACATGCATGGCATTGTCGTGTCGTGTGATTATGAGTTGCTTGAGTATTGAGTTGTTCTTTTAGAGTAGGTAGGTAGTTATTGCCGTTGGAATTGTATTGGGATGTATTTATTTGTGTAAAAAAAAGAGCTGGATTTTCGGTATTCGATTGAGGGTCGAGTCCAGTCAGATTGCCGGTTGGTGCCAGGCTAAAGTCCAGACTGCTCACTTGGAGTCAGAGGCCCCTAAAATAAAAAGTGCTCTCGTCTCGTGATCTGGATGGAAATAACAGGTTACGTTGATCGCCTTCGCATTGAATTGCATTGCATTGGATTGCATCGCATCGCATCGCATCACAGTCACAGTTACAGCTACAACTACTCACACGGTCTTCTCACATTTCTTCTATTTTGTTTGTTTAACTGAGAGTGGGGAGTTGCACTCGATCATTTCCTTCCCTATTAAATATACAGTAAGTTTTTCTCCACTCTCATTCCGTTTCCGTTCCCGTTTCCATTTCCATCTTTTTTTGGGAGATTGCGTAAGAAGCAGGGTGTAATTACATATAAAGCTTGTACACGGGATCTTTCTTCACATTTCCCTTCAACCAACAATTATTGGGTCGTATCGAGGAGAGAGAGAGAGAGAGAGAGAGGAAAAAAGAATGGAGATTGAGAAGGAAACCCCGAGAAGTATTGGTATGTGTAAGTGCCTCCGTGTTCGATTGGAAATTGGATGGAAGTAGATTTGAAAGTTGGTTGCGAAATGTGGAAAGTGGTTGTTCGTTATTGTTGTTGTAGTGTTGGTGTTGGTGATACTTACGAAATTGTCATGAGTGAGATTTATCTGCGTGCAACGTCTCTCTCCCGACTACACTCGCTCAAAGTCATCTCAAAGTCGCCATCCTTGCCTTCCCCAAGTCTGTCCTTTAGTACGTATCGGATGACTTGCTATTGGTATTTAGAGTGTAGGGGGTAATGTAATGGAAATGGAATTTTCAGCCTGGTCCTTTCTGTCAATGT
>JAAXYX010000216.1:0-52605 GCA_036851915.1 Ptenothrix huangshanensis | reverse complement strand
TCACAGCTACAGCAAAGGCTTAAACGTCTCAAAGTAAAGTGAAAGGAAGGAGAATAATAAGTAATTGACCAGGGTCAATGGTCAAATCCATATACGACACCTTATAACTTAAATCTGTATCCTTCCTCTGTTGTATATCATTGTGTTTTTGTATGTATATTTGACTATTGTCGAAATCGAACGCATCGACAATCCACTTCCAAACTTATACTTCCAACTACCTAATTCCTTTGGCCAAGGCTAAACAATTACTACACTATATTCCTATCTTTGCAAGAGCAACATAATATTATTTAACAACACAACAAAACAATTCTATTTTTATTACTATTATCTACAACCTTAGTTGTCCATTTATTTTGGATTCCAGTGTACTACCCCAAATCGTTACGTTTACGTTTTTACGCGATATAAAACTATTGCCATCGTTTAATTTTATCAGTATTTTGAATCTTCCCTATAAATCGGGAAAATTCAGTGAATCGATTCCACAATGGGTAATTGTCTAAGTGGAAATCAAAGTCGACCAAATGGAGACATAAATGGAACCAAGTTGGATACGTCGGTCACAGTGGTTCCCAGTTCCGTGGGGATCCTTCCGGGAATCAATGAAGGGACCATACCCGAGTCAAATCCAATTCATCACATCCAGTCTCATCATGTTCGTAATCCAAATTCTCTACCCCCCCTTCCAGACTCTGACAACAATTCTCAAGTATGTGTTATTTTTTATGCTTTTATGATTTCCGTCTATTTAGTTTATTTATTTTGTTAAATTACTGATTTACCATTAGTTTGGTCAAAATCCACAAGTAAGTCAAAATCAAATGTATATATATATACAATTATGGCATTTTGTTCCATTCTTGGTTATTCATTTATTATTTGCTTCTTCATTTATCTTTCCTATTCATTTCTGGTATGGACATATGTCCTAAAGTCTCTATCTTTAGTGGTCATTGCCCACTATTTATTTACTGTTTGACTCTTTCGATTTGTCCTTGGTTGTTTGCTATGATTGCTAATTAATTACATTTTTAATTTTTTTTCTTTGTTCATTAATTAATTTTCGACTTTATATTTGTCTTTACTACACTGGACTTATTGATTCTCTGAACCTTCTCTTTCCTATCACCTTCTTACAATTCTGTATTACTAGATTTACTCCTAGTTTAAAACTACTATTGGTACGTAGGTATATTTTATAATCATTGAAAATTAGTCATATTTATTTTTATACTGTTTACGTCTTTATCGTTCGTGATTATGATAAATGAGTAAAGTATCAAGTACTTAGGTAATTAAGTTGCGTATTATCTACGGAAACAAGTGGCGGACTTGTTTAGTCATTCATGAGTGTATATGTGTATGAGTAGTTTCATTCAAAAAACCCAAAAAAATAGTATTGCTTATTGCTGGTGTGGTTGGTTTGTCTGCAAGACTAACGATGTGACGCATGTTTAATTGTGTCTCCTTTTCAAGTCAAATTACTCCAGCACGTGTTAAATCATTGCGGCATTTAAATTTCAAAATTGTGCATGTGTATACCTGTGCTGTTGTAGCTTGTTGCTACTTATATGTCATAGTTACTAGTAGTACTGAGGCAGGAAGGAAAACCTTAAAGTGGAACCAATAATTATATTGACGAGGTAGAGTAGCTTTAGGTGGAATAGTAGGTAGTAACTTAAATGTGTTCTGTCAGATGATGATTGTAGATGATTGGGAAATTAGTATCGATGCGATGCGGCGTGCGGTCGCACTCCTATATTTTTAATCCTTTAGTCTCAGTGTGCATTTAATATTCCCTGTGTATGTAGCATTTTATACATGCGTACTTTTAATAATTTGTTGATTTTTTTATTTACTGTGCATACTACAACTGGTATGGTACTTCAACTTTCAAAAATATACATTCTGTAACTTTGCGTGCCTTCTTGACTTAAAGTTGTAGTTTCCTTTGAATGTTGCTCTGGTATTATTTACTATGTGCTGTACTGGTTTTCTACAACAATTATTCTATGCTGTTCTGGTGGTGTCTTTACGTTTGTCAACAGCAGGTCAGGATATACAAATATCAATAGTCGTAATCATTATGCTGAAACTTAAACAACAGGCATGCTGTCGACAAGTTTTTAATTACTCTCAAATGACTCGGGGAGTTGGAACTTTTTTAGTTAGTTTCATTAGCTATTTTGTATATACGCTTGTACGCATATATATATACCTACTATTTAATGGAATTATCGTTCCTTTTACTTTTCCTTTGTTAGCGTAATGTATACATTTTACAGATTCTTATTACTTACCAAACTTCTATCTTCCCACAGCGTAATCGTAACAGCAAACGTAATCATAATCGTAGCAGATCAAATCGTGGTAGATAATCAAAAGTGATAAGTGACAATAGAAAATCATGAATTGGGCGGCAGTAAAATTAAATGGTGATATGCTGGCATACAAGAAAAGTCAATTCAATTCTAGGCAAGACAAGACAAGTCATGTCATGTCATGTCAAGCCAAACCAGTATAGTAGCCAGTGTTATCTTCCTGTTTAAAACCGCATAGCTTTTGCATATTAGGATTAGGAGCAATCAAGTTTAACTCGATGTGGAAGCTATTGTTCATAATAGTGTGTCACTCTCGTGAAAGTTGCAGAATATTTTTATTGTTGTGGTTATAGCATAATCGTAGTCAAAGTTGACGTTGGAGAGATTCTTTGTTCCCGTTATCAGTGTCAGTGCCGGCAAAACTTTGTAGATATATATGCTTGGAATTCCCATTTTACATTTTGAAGTGCTATCATTATCATCTTGGGTAGGTATGCTTATGGTGAATGTGGCTGGGGGTGCGTGTAAATAATTGGCTTAAGGTGTTTATACACCTATGCTAGATATGCCTATGTGTATACATGTTTGGTTTAGATGTGTGAAGTTTTTGCATTAAATTTGCTTTTGTAGCTCAAAGTAAAGCCGATAAGCTTGATTTATATTCTAGATCAACTTTTACACTTTTATTTAGTAAAAGAGTCGTTTCTTCCAGGAAAACTTTCCAGGGGAGACGTAGATAGGAAGGTATGTATGTACCTACACGAGAAATTTATATTATTTATGGATAGGATTATTTTAAATGAATTGGCAATGCGGTGGGGGTTTTGTAACGTAAGTCATGCCTTATATACTAGAACTAGGCAAACATATTACTGCTAAAATAAAGTGTAAAAAGCGTGAAATGTAAATTTCATTCGTCGCCCAATCGTATAATCATAATATTTCCTGAATGCTCAGACTTTTTCTACTGCCTCTTTTCTTGCCCACTGTTGACTGTAAGATACTGGTGACTTATACACGTTGACGTCGATTTGACTTGCTGACTGCTGTATCGTGTGTTATCATTATTATGTTATTCACGACACGCGATACTTGATATGGAGAAACTGTTCCCTGGTCTGGTTTTGGTCATGGTTCTGGCCCTAGCCCCAGCTCGGCATCAACTTCCCTTGCGGAATATCTACGTTAGTTTATCGAATGTATAAGTATATGTTGCAGTAATGATGGAGTAGGTGTCTATCTATATATTTACACATAGTATAGTGAAGTAGAGTATGGATAAATTTCTAGCAGTTTGATATGACACCGTGCGATACGAATAAACCCGGGAGTTATCCGCGTTCACCCTCAGAGAAACCGAAAGCGATAGTGAAAGAACCCGGTATATTCACCCGGTGCAGAAGAACTGGAGAAATGAGGGAAACTCGATCATGAAACTTCTCAGGTTCCACGTTCACGCACGCACCAAACCAGACCATACTAGACCAGGGACCAGAACCAGGACCAGACTCACCAGAAAACACTGTATTGCAGATTGCAGACGAGAACGAGTACATAGGTAGCCAGAACCAGAATCAGCTCCGGTTCCAAACTTCTGTCGCCGTACTTGTCTGGGGTCTGCTCTACTCTGCTCTGTTCCGGCTCTGGTCTGGACTACCGGGCGATAAGGGATCCGACTCCGAATCCAATTTCTAGCATTTCTCTGTAGGAATTGCAAGCATTTCAATTCGACAACCGAACCGAAGTTATGTGAAACAACTGTGATGGTATCGCAATCTTGTATCTCGCGAGAATTTCGTATGGATAGCTGATCTTGCATTATCGCCAAAACAAATTGTGGTCTTTCAAAACTGTGACTTGTGTATTCGGTTACGTGGCCCATGCTGATGTTGCTCTTCTTATTGCTATTACCATTGCTATTGCTAGGTATTAGGCTAGATAGGTACTCACATGTCCTCATTTCTTTTGCGTACTTTTAGAGTTATTCGACCAACTTGATTTGTATTTGGTTTGCTACTCCTTCTGTTTCAATTCAAAATTGCCCAGCTAGCACATGTACAAAGTAGTTTGAAATAAATAACATCTGCCAGCAGTTCTCGTTTCCTTTTCGTTTTTCTCAGAACAAATTTGGACTTGGGCTGGGAATAGAAAAGAGACGAAACAAGTTGCTTTCGTTTCATTTCATTTGCCTGAAAGATGTTATTCGTCTTGTCTTGTCTACAGATAATCGTAAGTAGTCAAGGCAGGAAAGGAAAGGAACTAACTCATGCAGGAATTGTATTCATATATCTTCTTGGAACAAGCAAGGGGGTTTAATCTCGAGGAGAATCATTGGCTTGAATTGAATTGCTTTCACAAGTGCATATATGTACCTACTGTAGATATTTCGTTTGGCAATTAAAACGAAAAAAATGGAAAATAATGATAGAAATTGCATACGGATGCACTTGGTTTGTTCATAATTAATTGATTAAATTCCAATACATATTAAATTAGACAAGTTAATTGATACTTGTGGGAATATACAGATGGTAGATAGATTAGGGAGAATACAATTGAATTATGAGTATAATTATCTTACTTGTAAGGACAGGACAGTATAGAAGAGGAAAGTATTGAGAATAGTAAAGTACAGGTAGCTCAGATTTCTTGCTAAGAATTCCTTGTATAAGAATGAAAGCGACTGAATTCGCACTGTATAGTATACACCCATGCATACTTACTTGCATACGTTTGCACTTAACATTGCCTGATTTAATTTTTTATATGAAATAGAATATATTCTCTTAACGCTGTTGCCGTTGTACAAGAACAATGGCATAAGGAAATTATGGAAGGATATTTTGATTTTTCAATAATCATCCGTTCCATTTTTTAAAAAGATTTCTTTGTCTTGATCTTTTTTTCGCGTAGCATTGTATTGTATTTTCTCTATGATATTGTCTCATGTATTGAATGTCGTCGCTAAGAATTGTTTACCTTTGAAAAAATCCTTATAGCGTTACCTAGCATTGTCATTGTGAGTTGAAGAAAAGGTGTAGTAATTTTGGAAGACGAAAATCCGAAGGCTGTTGTTTGACTTTGCATTTCTTTCTGTGATTTAATTGTGAGTCGGAGCTCAAACTCAGATGTGTACTGTCAAAGTCATGCTGAAAGCAAGTCAAGTCGAGTCAGCGTCTTGAGTCTTGAGTCTTGACTTAAACAAAAGCGTTTACCTGTGTAGAAATAATATTCTACAAAATGATTACCCCACAAGAATGAATATTAAATGTGTGGAATATTTTTTCCGCTCGAGGCATCTATATCCATAGTACATAATATGTAGTCATAGTCATAGGGATTATATGTAGCTTAAACTTAATAATACCATGCCTTACACTTACACACGCACAGATTCACAGATGCTTTCAAGAACGTTAGCTAGTCTAATATGAAATCGTAATGCTAGTGCTGGCTGGCAACCAGAGTTTTAGCTGTTAGCATCAGCATGAGAGAGCTGTTATCTCACAGACTCACATTACAATTATTGTTATATAACTTTGAACAAATTCCTGTTTCTTTCTCTCTGCTTGGTTTTAACGGTTTGCAATATTACATTAGATTGCAAGGTTCATATAGATTGTAGAACTAACGCAGTATAGACTGAGCCGCATAATATAGTACAGAATTTACCTAGGGATGTAGGTATCTAGAATTAGTTGAAGGAATACTGATAAAAGACTGACTCTGACTTAACCAGTGAGGAGGTAGCCGTAGTCAGTAGACGACACGCACTTTGTATTGTAGGGTTCTTGTTGATCTGGATATAATTATATAGTCGAGATTGTACGCATAGGTATGGTCATACTTATAGCTGTATAAGAGATCAGATTTGTTCTAATTCACATGAGGCAGTTTGTCAGGAGCGGAGGGTAGGTATCTAAAAGCCAACGCCAAGTCGAGGCTAAAAAACATCAACATGCCTTCCCATCACAGAATTTCATTCCATTCCATTCCACCATTCCTTTTCATTGAAATTCGAATTTGAACTTCCGGCTCACGGTCTAAAATTAAAATCAGAGCCATTCCATTAGATTAGATTATAGTTATAGAAGAAGAAAACCAAGCTTTGAGGATCATAGTTGTAGGAACTTATACCCACATACCTCTGTGTACTATAGTACAAGGAGTGGCTTTGTTTAAGCAAGACGGTTGTAGTTTGTTGTAAGTAAAAGAATGTGCATGCAATGCACAATTTGTGTGAACTAAATCAAAGTTGGAGGACGAGGACATAGGACAGCCTTTTCTGACTTTTATGTGCATACCTATGTACCTACACAACAACCAGCAACTGTTCCTGCTACTGCTACTGCTATCGTCGAGCAAAGTGCAGGACAGGCTTTAATCGCAAGTCCATGGAAGTCGACTTCGACTTTGCTGTTGTCAGACGAATCTGTTCCTCTGTTTCGGTTCGAAACATTCGAAACAAATGATGGTAATTTGGGAATGGGAAAGGATGAAAACAAAGAGAAGCTGTCGTCTAGCTTTGTGTAATACATACTGTGATGGTATAGCGGAATAATAATTATTAAGATATTACACGCTTTTGGTACAAATTGGATCACACCCTTTGCATAGTATGTACTGCAATTGAAGTTTGAAACAGAAACAGGATGAGGTTCAGATTCAGATTCAGAATGGGAATCAGAGTCACAATCAGAATCAGAATCCTGTTCTGAAACATTTACAATTAACCATTAAATGAACGCAATTTATTTTGAGGGGGAGCAGCTTAGAATTGGAAATCATGAAATCATAATTTTGCAGGGGAAGGCAAAGCAAAGAAATGCAAAGCAAAAGTAAAGTTTTGATAAAATGAGTTTAAAAAATGTAGTCATGCATTGCTTGTCTTTTTCAATTGTGGAGCGCATCGCAGATCGGATCGCGTATCGCTTCGTCACGGCTATTAATTAGATACCATAATCATTATGTAGCTTTACTCGCTCTTGGATTCTCTTGTTCATCATTCGTAATAGGTAATTGTAGACACCGTCATCGAAATCGTCAGCGTCATCGTTGTTGAAGGTGAAAGGCAAAGGGATTTTATTATTTTTCATCACTTCAGATGGAATTGGTACGTGCATACTTGTATTGCGTCTTCTGAAGCATCAAAGATATCTGATTGATGTGCCTTTATCCATGTACATTAATACGTAATTATCATTATCTTTCTATACTCAATATTGCTTTTAATTATTGCGAAGGTATTGATATCAATCTATAAAACCATTTTCCAATGCGCAATTATGTACACATGTAGACAATTAACATTTTGTGAGGAGTGCTAAAAATCAAAACACTTGCATCTTTTTGCTCATCATGTAGATGCTTCAAGATAGTACCAGCAGCTGAATATTTTCTATTCTCAGGGAAAGTAAACCTAATTAGATGCATTTAGCCTATTTATTTATTCCGTATTTTTGTGATTCATACTCTTAATTGTCAAGCCCCAGTTACCTCACGTTACACTTACACCGCAGTTAAATTCGTTTGGGTTTGAGATATTTATTTATTCCGTAAGGCTTCTTATCAGCTGTAATTATTATTTTTAGTACAGTTTTCAGTTTGAGCTCTGAACCTTTCACAGTCAAGTTGATGTTATGTTTTATGTTTTTATTGGCAACACTCAATGAATTCTTCATAGCAGGCAAAAGTCTTGTGTAAAGTAGAGTGTAAATGTGGGTATGAGATAATTGTGTACATAAATACAGATATCTAGTATCTCGAGTGCTGACGCTGAGTACAGTGATATCTTGGGTTTGAAACGTGACACTATTACAAGTGCTTCTGTGTGTGTGTGTGTGTGTGTGTGTGTGTGATTTCATTTATGTACTGCAACAGTATCATTTTACTGCAGACTTTACTTTGGATTGGACCGTATGTAAAAGTATTATGCATTGAACGTGGGACAGTTGGCGAGTTTTTTCTCCTTCCTTAAATGAAATGATGCAGATTCACATTTATTGTTCACGTTAATCTCCTCGTTAAATTGTCTTTATCTGTTATGATACGACTGATACAAAGCAAAAAAAATCATATCAAAATTCGAGACATAAACGTGGTTATGGTTATTGTCTATTAAAGTATTAAAGTTCAATCCTTTCTTTCATCTATCTTTCCCCTTTGTGATGTAGTTTTTGATGCTTTTGATATTTTTGTTGTGACTTTGGCGTTGGTGTTGGCATTTTGATCAGGCCAGGGAAGAAGGTTTTAGTTGGGACGTGTTGGGAGTCGAACCAATAAACTAGAGGGTACATACTTTGGTAACTGTTGTGCGCGCCTTTTGTTTTTTATTATCGTGTGCTGTATTTGTATGATACAATACATCTAGAAGAGAACGATGGATGAATTATATCTTTGATCCATGTGTATATATAGACAGATTTATTCCTATTCTCACGAACAGTTACTCTTTCTTTCAATCTGGTGCATGTAATCGGTAGGTGGGTATAAATGAATTAATTATAGCTGTATATTACGATTATTTATCTTTATTATACATAATAAAGTACAGCACGCAGGCACCTGTACAGGTTCAACTTGCTAAAATATTTACAACGATTACCAGTGCAGTATATATACCTGTTAATAATTATATTCACTATATAATTGCCTCCACGGACACTAAGAATTTTGGCTTGTTTTCTGCCGAGTGAGGGCTAACTGTAGTATTCAGATATATACATAGGTATCCCTTTGTAAAAAAGACTAAAGGAATTTCGTAATTCGTATTTTCATTTCTTCTTTTGCTATCTATGAAATATGATTTGTTGTCGTAATTTATATTATATGGAGATCTAATCTACGCTTGTGGCAGTTAAAATTTTACTGTACATACACTTGCCGGTTATTCGTTCGTCGTTCCTCATTCTTTCTATCTTTGGTTCGAGCTAGGAGAGCTTTTTATTGAAAATGTTCCGCGGAATTCATGGTATTTGTATTGTACCTATGCATGTAGTTTTAAAGTGGGGCAGGATTTTTTAAATTTCCATCTTATTAAAAAGTTTTTGATTGCGCAATCTTAGTAATAAGGTTGGAGGAGTTTTGGATTCACAGTTTCACTGTTTATATGAAGTTACCTTCATGTGTAATCTACTACAGTAGGCACTTTGGGAGTTGGTAGCTGGTGCTGGTACTTATGTGACATGTAGAGCAAATAAAATCTTGAGGCTAGAGCGTAAAACTTTTCACAGTGCAAACTGCAAACTTTTGGTCGTGTGCTTCCATGCATTCAGAAATGGACTCACGTCAGTGTATGTAATGTCTTGGTAGTCTGACTCACTATGTACTGGTGGCCATTTGGAATCACATGACGTACCTACTGATATCTAATGTAATGTAATGCAGTATGTTTTTAATGTATTTACACAGTAAAGTAATCAAGTACGGGGTAGAGTATAAAACACAGTATGTATGTATATTTTGCACAGAGGTAGATATGGTGCACTCAGAATGAGTGTTCAGATAGTCATTAACATTTAATTCAGTCAAAAGAAGATTATTTTACCAGATTATCGTTTGTGGGTCTGGTTTCGCTCTGAGGCTAACAGCTTGGTAGGTGTCCGGGCATGGCACGTACTTAGATCTTAAATTTACTAGTGCAACAAAGTATGTAGCTGTAAGAGCATGAGCAAGAGTAAGCTAATGACTAACAATAAGCAACCAACGTTCCTGCCTACCTGCCTTTTCTAGGTAGATAGACCAACTAATAATAATAACAATAACCAGTAGGTTAACAAATTAATTGGTACCTACATTTTTAACTTTATTTCTTTTGACTTCGTTTTTGCCTTTGCTTGGCGTTGGCATTGGCTCTGTTAACCTATAGTTTTGAGTGTGTGCAGAATTTAATTTAAGCTAGCCCAGACTGTCTGTATAACATGCAGACAGGGAGGCAGGCCAGGCATTTATTACTGCACTGCAATGTAATTCTCATATATATAGATTACAGTACAGAGTCAGAGTACAGTACAATGAATTACCTAGGTAATATTTTTATCATGAGGCTTGAGGTTTTAGATTAATTAAGTGTCAGAAGGTTGAATTAAACTGCTATTACTGTAGCTGTTCTCTTACTCTTAAATGGCTAATGCATGTTGAACCGTTGAAAATTTTCCCCAAATTAATAGTGTGTATTCTGTAATTCAGTATTTTTGAGGAGGGTGAGTCACGTTCCTATTACAGATTCTAATTGTAGATAAGTCCTGTTATAATGAGCTATATTAAAATAAATCATAAGGCAAGCAACATGCTTACTATTGTTATGCCATGTTAGTGATGCCAGTCCAGTCCAATGCCTCTGGCACTGGGCCATTTGCCATGTCATGCCCTGCCATATTCCATTTCACTCACCATGTCTGTGCTATAGACAAAAAGCTAAAATGTTAATTTTAATATTTAATGAGCGTAACATTGTAGGAGACTTGAACTTCTATGTAAGTAGATGCTTGCTAAAAGCTCATACTCGTGCTTGGAAGGATGAAAGAACTTGCAAAAATAATGTTCAATCGTCAATCAATTGTATCTCATGATGCAAATTCCCAAAAGCCGCGAAGATTATAATTTGCAATAATTTTGGTCACAGACAAGACACAGGCCGCACATTTGATATTGTTATTGCTATTGCTGTCACTATTACGCTGTTGCTGTTCATCATTTGGCATTTCGCGTCGTATGAAATTAAATGGATTGTAATCTTCATTTTATTAGTATTTTACATAGTGTTGGCACTTCAATTCGAGCGGTACTTAATTAAATACTTAAATAGCTGTGTTATTATTCAAATGTATTCGAAATTGAGAAATATGATATGTGCTCGCCTAGTCTCGTATTCGTATTTCATATTTTGATATTCTGTACAGAAATTCAGTATCTATGTTATTATAGGTAGGTTCTTAGGTAGACACGATTGTTCATTTAGATTGTATTGCAAATTTAAGAGCTATTTTTTATAGTTTGCATCTTGTATGGAATATAAATTATGATAAGTTTAATATTGTCTAAATGATGTGGCGAAGCTTCAGATATTATTTTCTTTGCAATTTGCAATCAAGTGTTATGAAAACAGAGAGGAGACAAACTTTTACTTGAGCGTAATATATGTTCTTGTTCTTGTTCTTTAGTGTAGGAAAGTGCAAACAGAATCAGATAGAGAAAAAATGGAACTCGTACATTTTCGAGAATGATTCAGAATCATATCTATACTTACACTAGATTCCATGCATTTGAAGACTTTGCGTCAATTCTTTTTCGCATGTAATTATACGAGTATGTAGACAGGTAGTTTAGTTTAATTTATGAATTTATTACACATGAAAAAAACATATACATTTGTTTCCCTTTCTTATATTAATTATACTTAATAATAACGAAACAACAAAGTAATTTAAGATTACAATGACGATGCGATTATGATTGCGATTAGGAGCACTGCACTGCATTCTGCATTACATTGCGTTGAATTGCATTATTCGGTTGGTATTGTATTGTATTGTATTGCATTACATTGCATTGCATTGCATTGCTGGCTCAGTCTCAAATTCTCGACGAGGACTAATGACAATTATATTCATTAGTTTGTGCAATATGGAAATTGGAATGAGTTATCGCTAAGGTACTTACCTTTGTCCGAATATTTGTAGGTATTTACAGTAAAATGATTTAGTGATTATGATGCCGATTAAGATAGTAGTTTGCCGTTCTACCGTATTATTATCGTAATAGTCATCATTTGAGTTGCCCATGCATATTGTTGACTGTGGACGTGGACTGTCATCGTCAGCGTCTGATAGGCCAGGAAAGGACAGGATTAGTGTTTTTTAGTTTTTAGTCCGACAATTCCCTAATATAGCCCTAGCTGCTATAATGTCCTATTCAGAATTCTGTATGAAGACGAAGACAAAAATTACGAGCTAGCAAAGAAAACAATAATTATTGTTATTATTGTAAATTGTCTTCTATTGTCATAGTCATGTCCATGTCCATGTTCATGTGTTCATAGTCGTCATCAAGCAGGGAGGTACATAATTGCTGTTGTCATTATTCTACTTACCTACCTGCCTATGGCAGTGCATAGCGCATGGCAGTATTATCATTATCGAATTAGACAGCAACAGCGACAGCGAGAAGAGCAACGATAACAAGTGACAAGGCTTTTGAAGTGATGAATGAATGACTCGGTCCGTGTCCGTGGAATGCGAAAAACACTACGGAAAACGGAAAACAACATGAACATGGGAATTATAAATGGCAAATGGTTTAATTCGTAAATGCTTTTATGTTGAGCACACCTTAAATGCTTTCAGTTCAGGCACAACAAAATACGCAGTCCAACTAAAGCTATGTAGGTACATACATGTGCTTAAACCAAAATTCCAAGTACCTACCTTATCTACCAAACCAATGTCAAAAATGTTAGACGTGTGAAAGTTATGGGAATTAGTACGTTTACCGAGACTGACTGAAGATACTCAAACACAAGATAAGGCAAGACACAAGAGTGGCACCCATTTCATTTCATTTGATGATCATGGTGATGATGATGATTTCATGAAAAATCGGTTGCAATTACTTTGATGCGATCAACATCTTTCAGCTTTCTTGCCGCTGCACTGTCATTTGTTTCGATACGTTGACAAAACGTCATCTGCGGGTGCACTGCAGTGGGCACTAAACATTAATAGTACGACGACAGAAAGAGACTATTTTAATATTCAGCTTTTAAGTCACGTCAGTGATCTCCAATCCTCGAAGCTTGGCCTGGTCTGTTTTGGCGCTGTCTTAAATTCTCTGAAAATTGGAAAGCTCAATTTCGTTTTCGTGTCGAAAAGTTTATGTTCTGTAAAAGATTTATTGCGAAATTATCAGTTTTACGTTAACTACTTTGTCATTATGATGATATGTATATATGTAAAAAAAATTCTTACTACACTTTTAATTGGCTTTACTCTTGGAAAAAAATGCTACGATCGTTTGGGCTTGTGTAAAACGATTGTTAACTTTTTGCCCAAATAAAGTAAAGTTTGTTGCGTGAAAAGCTTTAAAATTTGGTCCTAAAATTACCAATGAACTTTTTGGCTTAAGATTGTCTCTGGGTACAGCTGCTGATGCGACACAGACGTTGCTAGTTGTTTGTGTATATCTGCGATGGTAAAAGTATTAGTTGAAAGGTTCTGTTGACCGACCGTGCTGGTAGAACTCGAAGTTGTGGAATTAAAGTAGTCTTTGAATGATTGTTAGTGCAGTTAATTTGTCGTCGCCATCCTGTCGACAGTTAGAGTGGCAAACAGTAACACCATGCCGTTTATTTAATTATCAGCATGAAAGTAGCTTGTAGTTCTACTTTTTTCTCTACTCATCCTAGGCTTTAGTAAAATATAGTCAAGTGGATGTGTACGTATAGATTTCACTGTATCCCCAATACGCATATCTACTGTTGGTGTTGGTGTTCGTGTATGAGTTTATGTCCGGATATTCTATATCTATGTAAGTATGTCAATAGGGAAGATTGTGATTGTGTTTTGTTTTTATCAGCATCATCATCTCGTCGCCAAGAAGCTTTTTATGTGACTTTATACCTAGTACTTACATCCATATAATTAAGTACGTAATTGTGATCCCAATGCGATGTAGCCACCGACACTCTCTTACTCTCTTCAGATCTTCGTCCGAAATCGTTATAGGTAATTGTATACATAAGTAGATACACATGTGAAGTAGGTATAGTATAGTGTTACGTGACATGAGAAAGCATGCATGCATAGCTGTCATCTGTCTCTGTCTATTATATACCAGCTATTGTCATTGTTATTGTTACGCGCACATGAACAGACACTACACCAATATGTATGCTAGCAAGCAACAGCTAATTCAGATTAAGAATTCGCATAGTTCCTAATCTGACGAGATATGCACGAAGCTTCAGTTGGTCATTTTCTCGTGTACCTACTTAATTATGTCAATTGCGACGCTAACGAAAAAGCTCTTCACTTTTAATTCTTATTTTAATTTTGCTATAGTACGTTGATTTGATGTTCAACCAACGCTAAGATCTTATGGTGTTTTATCGTTAGTCGTCAGCTGAAACTTACAAATCAAGTCACACTATTTCAAAGTTTACGGGAGCTAATTTTTATATCGATGCCTCCGAAATATTTTTGAGATTTTCTGAAGACGCTTTTGTTTTAGATGTTCTAGGAATTAGTAAATAATCATGTTGCAACTCAAGGTTTTTCAAATTGTTAAAAGATGCAACTATTATACAAATTGTAGTTTTGTAATTTTAACAAGTCTAGACAAATTGAAGATATTAGTTGGTTTTGCATCGTCGGAGTCGGTGTAGTAAGTGTTTTTATATACATACATACACCATTGTAGTACGAGTTTATTCATTCATTCTTTTACAGTGGTTGAATACTTGTACTAGTTTACATATCTAGCAGTGGTAGTAGTAATAATTCCTCATTCATGCAGACACTGCAGTGTTACATTTAGTAGTAGTTTTTATGTGTGTAGTTTTAAGTCACTGATCGTAAGTTGGTGTCGGTGACTGGGTTATTGAAAGATCGATTTTGATAGGTGTTCTGCCTAGTAGGTAGGTACTAACACTAGCTTGGCAAGGATAATGAGCTAATGAAGAAATTACTAAATATGTTACCTGCAGTTGTTGTAAGGGCTCTGGTTGATAATCATCTAGATGAATAACTATGTTACGTTGTTGTTGAAAGTGCAAAATTTAACATCCTCTGTTTTCCGTAGACGCAAAGCATAGCAAGTTAATATCAGTTGCTCAGTTATGTAGTAGGATGTTAACTTGTGCATTTAAGAAGACGAGCTGCTGTTGTGCTTTGCTTTTAGAGCATATGTTCATTTTTGCACCTTTGTCGACGGTATATTCATAACGATGCCTACCGTGCAATACCAATACAGTAATCTGTAGTGTTGGGAAGAATCGTATTGTAGAATGAGATGTAAGCAAATGTTTTAATAACAGGACTTTAACGGCTTTGCCATTAAAAGAGTAAGCACTAACTGCATGTTCTGCATATTGCTTAAGAAAACTTAGGACCTGCTGTGACGGTTCTCTGACTAAAAACCTTCAATGCAATTCACTACTCACTATGACTACTGACTGAGCTTTGGCTTTGGCAGATGGAGTATGGAATAGTATGGGCTATGGGAATTTAAATGTAGATGTAGATAGTGTTTATATATACTTGATGTAAGAAGATACATAGGTAGGTATTCAATGCGGCTGACTCGATCTTCGAGTACTCAAGTACTGACGCGAAGTAGCTGAGTGAGTGACTGGTAATAAAGTAGTGATTGAAGTGCAAAAGCTAAAAGGAAGTATGTAGATGTCAATAATTGCAATAATTATGCAGGAGAAATTTTAGGATTCATATATTCTTGGGATTTAATAATCCTTTAAGCCTCTCTCTTTAACTCCACTGATTATATCAAGTGGTAAAGGCAACGGCAAGTGATGTATGAAAATTATCAATAAAACAATGCTAGCTATATAACTACCATGTCAAGCTTTGAATTTGGAAGTAAAGCTACTGCTACTGTGTTAGTATGCTGATACTGCTGTACTTCACAGAACAGATCAGAGTGGCCGTACGGAGTAAAAAAAATGGAAATTTTAAAATACCTCATTTAAGTATAAAGTGTTATATACAATCATTCGAAGCTGTCATGCCTCCATGGAATTACTTATTCCAATCAGTATACTTGTAATTATGAAATAGATATGCGCACAGTCTTGACGTCGAAGGGGAGGGGATTTACATTTTCAAAATAATTTGCAATTACGATTTGTTGTTATAGGTACATGTATATTTTGCTCGTTTGCGAAACAGCATACATATGTAGATACGAATTATGTTAGATTCTGCCAAAATTATGGGCGTAGTAATGATTTTTTGCATTTTTTCTGCAAAAATAAATGTAATTAGGACGTTTCACAGTTCACACGTTTCGAACAAAAACATTTTTGTCGGAACTTTAGTACTTTTGTAAATTTTAATTAGATAATTGCTCATAATCACGTGTATGTGTATGATCAAGAATCATGACGTTTTGTTGTTTGCCAAAAACTTTAATGCCTATAATGTAAATGTAAAGGTATTTTAACTTAAACTTTTCCAAAAATGAAATGAGGACTTTTTGCCGGTTTTTAAAAATATGTAAGTGGGTCTTGCTTAATACTTGTACTTGTTGATGCTGCCCTTTTTGGAGACAGACGTGTGAATAAGGCGTTGAACAATTTGAAAATCTACAAATTTCATGTAGACAGCGTGTTTTGCAACTTTTGCACGGTATATGAGTAAACTTTGGAGTTTTGACTAATAACGAAGTTTCAAAGTTTCTGTGGAGCTGTTTAGCATACAGAGTGGAATGAATGCACAGCTGCTGCCGTTTCTGCTGAAGTGTTCTACCGTAGTTGTTGCATTTCAGATAGTTGTGCGTATACCTAGTTATAATTATATAAATATATAGTAGAACAGAACCCACTCTGTCTCTCTGTTTTAGTTCATTCCTCTTACATCCAATCCTTCAATGGTTTTCTGTCAAAAAGTTGATTCTTTCTTGGGCAAAAAGGGAATATGTACCAAAACTATACTTTTACTACCTTCTTGAGAGACACAGGTTATCACCAGAAAAATCTGAAAAGCAGTTTAGTATTTACTGAAATCCTTTCTTATGGAAAATATATTATGAGTGTAATTGATATGATAATAACAGCGAAAACAAGCTCATAATTTCTATGTATTCATCCTTGATGTTGCTGATATGCCTGCTTGCCATTCATATTCCTATTATTGCCATTGCTTACGCTCGAAAAATGAGGATTTAAAAAACGCTTATGAATTATCTTTTACTACTTGTTTTACTGTGTATTTTATTCTGAAGGTTCATTTTACGGATGTATGTATATTAAGTAAGTACATTACCATTAACCATTGCCAGCTCAGATCATCATAATGCCATTGCTAATTCAGATTCAGAGGAAGTTGCAAAGCTGCAAATGTGAATCGCTTGTAAATTTGTGAATGTGATTGTGGTAAATATATGGGGAGGTAGGTAGGAGCGTAGGTATTATGGACATTCGTAGCAAAGTGCATAAAGTCAGTAAAGGCACCACAATAAAGTTAAAGAACTTAAAGCTCTGAAATGAAACTTGCTTACCTAGGTATAGTTAGGTAGATAATTATGATTGAGTTGGGATGGACTGGTCTCTGCATGTCTAGGGCAGGTGCTGTATTGTATGACTATATGGCATTCCTTGGAAATAATACAATCATGATAATTGCTTTCGTAGTATGTAATTAGCATTACTCATTTTAAAAGGAGTTTCACTTTGGATCTGGCTTTGACTGTCGCACTTGAAAAAGTTGTAAAACAAAAAATAAAAGATAAAAATATTTAACGAAAAAGACGATCAAAATTGTACAGGTAGTTTAGAGTAGCAATTATTATATTCCAGTAATTATGCGATTTGCAATTTGATTTTATTATTTTATTTTCTTGTTCCCATTAGGGAAGATTAGAGGATGATTAGGTACTTGTCGAATCTCATGTAAGTTTAAGGTGGCTTATTAGAAAACAAGTTTAGATTTTACCAGCTTGAACATACATACGGAACATTGTTGTGTTGTATTTGTGCTGTATCCTGTTTCTGATTCTCTTTCTTCTGCTCTGGTAAAGATGCATGGGTATCGTTTGTAAGCAAAATGCGATGCAGTGTAATTGTTTAGTATTATTTTCGATTGAAGTCAGAAGTATTTAACTATTTAAGCTAAACAGTTTTCGCTCTATATAGTATATGCCTGGAATAGCTATACCAGTAACGTAGGTATATAGCTTGGAACTAATTATCGTATGGTATGTTGATGCTGTTGTTCTGCGACTTTGATTGTTTAAGATGAAGATGCAACTTGTGTCATTGAAAGGAATGAAAAAAGGTAAAATGGAAAAGAAGCCTGCTGTATATGTAGAATTTTATTCAGGCGAAGTAAACTAAAACATTTGGAATTGAAGTACCTAGTAGCTAACTCGTTTGTTTCTTTTGCTCGTTTTTTAGGGAGTGCCAAACAATGCGACAGCAGCTGCGGTGGGAAATGCAAGGATATTTGTAGCTCTGTACGACTACGATGCGAGGACGGATGAAGACTTAAGTTTTCGAAAAGGTGAACACCTGGAGATCCTCAATGATACGCAGGGGGACTGGTGGTTTGCCAAATCAAAAAGTACCCGGCAAGAGGGTTACATTCCTTCAAATTATGTTGCCAAACTCAAGTCTATTGAGGCTGAACCGTAAGTGTTATTCTTCTTCCTTTTTCTCCATCAGTGTTTTTGAAAGGCGATTCTCATGGTTTGAAATTCCATCTGTAAATTTTGGGACTGGTTTGACATGATATTAGACCCTGTATCAGTATATCGCTGTAGTTATTTGTAAATTCCGCTCATCAGTCTAGCCTAGTAGTATTTAATCACTGGTTTTGAGTGCATAATTAGTGTTTACATGTTGAGCTTTAGCATTAACTTTTTTCACGACCAAAATGACTTGCTGTACGATGTAAAAGTGTAAAAGGGGAAAAGGTGTGACTTTTAGCATGTTCTTACTATTCACGATGGATTTGTGACGAGAGTTTTTCATGCGGAAAATCGTACGCAAGACTTTCAGAAGTCCAACTACATACGTATATTATATGTATCTAGGTATAGTAATTTACCAATTACGTGGATTTCAAGAAGTGCATTCACACTCAGTCTGACAATACTTGTTTTAGTCATGTGCATGTGCCAATCAGTGTTTAATTTTTATAATTAATAGTCTCTTTTCACTTGTTTAATTGAGCTTCAATAATTTGATATTTGAGACAGCAATACGACTCTTTTTGCGTCTTTTGTTCCGTGTGCCCTACCTACTTCCTGGTTGGGTTGTGGTACTAGGGCTGGTTCTCTTTCTGGTCATATCATGCATATTTTCTATTGACGATTTCGACAGTGCAATTCAAACCAGAGTACAATCGACAAGTGGTGTCCATGAGATTGGTGTCATTTAAACTGTCAATGACAAGAGTCGCTAGTCGCCGTCGCTTTTGCTATCACACTGAATCATCTGCATTGAATTTTCTGTTTGATAATCTCATTCTCAGGTACTAATACAGGACAGACTACAAAATGCACTGTAGGGAGTAACAGCAGCACAGTCAGTGTATACTGAAATGATAAGCACACCTTTTCAAATTTCGATATGCAAGTTGCAGGTGGGTACCTGCATAATATAATATCGTACTTAGGTAGGAACATACCTACGGTGGGTACGTGGAGCAAAGCATCTCTCATCGGATGATGGCATGTGATTGTGATTTGTGATTGTGATGCAATGGGAGTAACCGTATTTTCTGGTTCACATGTCGCCTTCATCTTCCCTTCGCATTTGAATCTGAGCACACAGCACAGCTTACATTTAGAAAATAAGTTGGTCAGATGGTAAAGCAAATATATTATGTAGGAAGGTAGTAAGTAGCTTCATCCATCCATTCACACTCACTCACGTCGATTTATGGTCGTTGTCGATGTCGAGGGTATAAGGAACCGTAGAAGACAAATATGATTTTATGTCATATGATATTTTGCAAATTTTCATGTTCGATTTGTCCTACTTTTACGTATGTGAGCAGCAAATTTAAATTTGATGTATAGTCCTTGCCTTTAATGTAAACTTTAAAGGGTAGTAAATTCAGTGAAACATAGCGCATAAAATCTTCTGTTAACTTTGCTCTACGGGATTCGGATTTTTGATTTTTCCAAGCACCTTTATAAAAACGGTTATGGGCTATTTATGCGATTTTTAGTCCTATCATATATGTAGGTATATGGTGTAAGTATGTTTAAGTGTCCGGGATGGAATTGGTCGTGGTCTTGGTCTTGGTCTTGGCGTTGGCCTTGGTGTCGGTATCGGTATCGGTGTCGGTGTTGTCGAGATTATGTTGTGAAGACGAAGACAAACGAGTGCATTGCACTCAACCTTCAGCCGTTTCTACACATACTTTATATCTGTACTGACTGTCAGTCATACCCTCAATCTTTTAAGACGCATATAAATCAGGCGTTTTCAAAATGTACTTGGGATTGTTGATATGTATATACATTGACTAACTGCTGGCGTTAGTACCGTCCTGTTGATTACACTGTGTGGACTAACAAGGCAAGGGAAAAATGAGCCACTTGAGTGTTGTAGTCTTGAGTCTTGATCTTGAGAGAAGAAAAGTAATTAGGGCCTTTAAGAGAAACGAGCGTCATTGATTTTAAGTAGGTACGAAAGATGGAATTTGTACACGGAAACGCTGGGAGTGTAAGACGCGACTATATATATACCTACATAGATATAAGTGGAAGTTTATAGATAAGCTGAGAAAATTTTGTGGAAATAAGCCGAAGTTAAGGGCAAACTTTTTACGAAAATTACGGATTGCGGATTAGGATAGGATCCAAATGGTTGGACTTGGACTCCTTCGCTGCACTGTAGTGCAAGGCAAGGAAGAAGGTGATGGCTGAAGTAATTATTTATACGTATACTGACTGGCGGAAGATACCTACCTACCTATATAACCGCTAGGTGAACATATCCCTTATCGATATTTCTTGACTTCACTAGGCCGCACCGCAACCGCAAGGTTGTTCTTGGAAAGTTTGCTAGTGTTTTTCTTTGTTCCAAATTTTCATTTGTTTGATTGGATTTGGTCAGATTTAACAACGCAAACAAAACATGTTAAAATGACTGCAGTGTAGCTTTTGTACATTTTCCAAATTGAAAGCATTTAAAAGTTTTCTCAAAGAACGCCACTAAATATACACGTGTTTATGTATTTCCCTTCCTGCTATCCTGAACGTGCAGGTTGTTTTATCTGTAGTTTTCTACTACTGCAAAATGGACTATGTATTTACTACAATACGAATACGAGATTTATGTAAGACGAGGCAAAAAAATGTTGAGTTTACGTGTAAAGGGTAGATTGGATTCCATGTTTTTGCGCTTCTCCAAAATGACGTGTGTATAGGTACGAAGGTAGGTATTTAGTTGTTCACACTTTTCTAAATTGCTTGGTAGGTAAGGGAAATGTTGCATTTTCCTTTAAAAACAAGACTTTTGTAATTTTTTTGAAATATTATTATGCGACTGCGTTTTGTAATTGTACGAGTATTTTCTTTTAAACATGAACTAGTACTATGAACACGAACCAGTTGTATTTGTTTTCTGGTGTGCATAACGTTTTCTCGTTTGCATCGTTTGCAGTGAATGCATCAGCTTTGTTTACAGTTATTTAAAATGGCATACTAAAAATAAGTCGAAAGAAGTTTCAAACTCAAAATCTGGAATAGGTATCTAAATACAATTTGATGGGAATGTATTTACTTTGGTGGCATCTGCACGCTTAGTTTGGAAATTGGAAATCATTTCGAAAGCACTAATGAGAATGTAAGTACTGCCTGTAGCACCGGGGCTGGGAGGGAAAATATCAATTTGTCAGATATCAGATTCCATTACAGTCATATAGGTATTAATGCCAATGTTTGCATACACGAGTGAAAAGCTTTAAATTGCATAGTTGATGATTTCGTACCTTGTACGTCATTAACGTTGTACGTACATATCTACATATAATCTATTTGTAGTCACAACTGACAGATTGACTTTGGCTTATCGTCGGATAGTGTTTTTTTGACTTGACAGTTCTATTCGGTTGTAGTTGTAATGTAATGTATGTAATTGTGTGGGATGTGGGACATTTTAGGTGTAGATATTTGTACTGGGATAATAGTATTTATACGGAAGCGATGTCAAATGGATAAGCGATAGTTAAATGTTACATACACATTCTCCCCCTACCGTGTTCGATCTTTATAGGTACAGATAGGTGCGTTGCGTATAGATTGATTCATGGAAAGGATATTCATGACATGACATTTGTGTTTGTATTTCTTATTTGTAGAGGAGTCATGTGAGTCAAGTACATTGGTGTGCGTAGGATGGTGACATGGTGTAATTTGTGATGGGAATCAACTTGAGTTTATTGCATTCTAAACGGAATTATCATATTCAGCTAGGCCGTGATGCGATTCAGGACCAGGATCAGAACCAGAACCATCATTGTGATGGAGGAAGGGAAGGAAAGGAAATAAATACATATACCTACCTACGTAGGTAATTATGCATGTATGAAAAAATGAGCAGTGAACAGTAAACACGACATGATCAGCAGACCAGAGAAACGGCAGGATTAAATCCTTGCAATTTAATAACTCTCGCTCATCTAGATTGATCAAGCACTGTTAGGAAAACGGGTTTTGGTTTAAGCTGTATAGGATCCATTACTTTGAGTTTTGGATAGTCATTTTATAGCAAAGAAGTTCCAAGTAAATATCACGTTGTTATATTAAATGTAAATACCTATGTACTTGACTTGAGTTTATTTGCAATTTGCATCATAGGTATTTGCATAATGCGGCCGGAGCTATCATCTTCGTCGCCAGTTTTTTATGCTTCAGATTCGGAATTCAGATTCATAGGCATAAACATGCTTCAGCTATTGTTATTCATGCTGATATTTGCTTGCTTGCATTTCGGTTGCATAATAAAGTGTAACAGACTACATAGTAACGTCATAAAAAACACCAATAGAAAGCTTTCAAATCAGCTTGTACATAGTTACCTACGTACTTGAACAGTTGTTGGCTTGTTATGTTGCGGTCAGTCAGACGGTGTGTCGTCGTCATCATCTTGGTTTTGGTCTTCGACTTGGACTTTATCTTATTGGTCTTGCAGATACATACCGACAAGTAGGCGATGACAATGACGATACCAATACAATGCATTACAATAGATTCAATCTGTCACATCGCATTACGAAATTAAGATGGTACAAATAATTATAAAATTCAAGGATATGCTCGACTTGCAATGTTGTTGTGTTTTGTGTGTCATTCAAAATTAGAATGTACCTATATAACTATGTTTGGGGAGCAGATTAAAGTTGTAGTAATTACTGTTGATGTTTTTCTTTAAGATGTATTCAACAGTAGTGAATCTAGCTAAAGGGAAAAGCAAAAAAACACTATTCATAGTGGATCTGGAAGGATCTAACTTATCTTTAGTGCAACAGATGTTGAACCGTATGGGCTATATTATGCTTGTCGCGTGTGCAACCGTTAAAAATAATATAGTGGCACAAATAAACAGGAACTGGGTGTAGGGTCAGGCAGACAGTTTGGTTTTAATCACATTTTTAAAGATTACAAGTATATACAGCCCTACATCATTTGTTTAGACTGCGATTCGATGGTTTGCGTGTATTGGAATTTCTAAAACAAATGTAGGAGAAATCCAGAAACCTATTAAATTGCCTTTAAGTTCAAAGTAAGTGTGACATTAGTCATGTGTTAGTGAAGATTTCATTTCCTAGACGGGCAGGAACAGACAAAATAATCGTAATAATATTGCATTCGTTTTTAAAGTAGGGTGGTTAAACTTATGTGAAATAAATGCATGTGCTAGAGAATCAGGTAATTATATGTATTATTCAGTTATGTAATCATGTGGTTTGTTATATATAGGGTACGGGAAAAATGAAAAATGTGTGTTGCTAAAGCGTGTTGTGCAATATAATGTAGTATATTCATTGATCTATGCGATATTGACAATATTATAGCTAAATGAGCTGAAGATAATAATTTGTTAAATTAAAAAAAGAGTAAAATTATGATTATTATGATGCCTCGATAGTCGTTATGTGCGTTGGTGTTGGCTTTGGCTTTGGCGCCTTAATGGGAATTCCGAGTGCTAAATAATTCAATTCTCATGTCATACATACATACATGGAAATTTCAAACTTGATAAAATAGGTAGACTGCAAAAGTGCAAGTTATTGGGATCAAGTAGATATGTATGTAGAATAGAAGGAATGCGGGGAAATAAGGAAATTCAAATTAATTGTTCGTTTGGTTTGGGAAAGATTTGAGCAGTGTATATTATGGTGTACTAGTTAATACTAGTTTACGTTTTTTGTTTAGATTTTTAGATTAAATTTTACAATGATAGAGGAGTCTCATAAAGTTGCCTGAAAACTGAGCAAACTTTCCCAAGTGGTGTGAAACACGTGTTTTTTCAGTTTTTTTCCTTGTTGATTTTTGCGGTTTGACTGTTTACTATTTATTGTTTTGTATGAGTATAAGTAACTACTCCTATGCATAGGTTTTATGATTGTGCGTGAATGCTGTGACGTGCATATGGTTTGGGTGAGTATTTGAGTATAGTAGGTAATGGGTAATTTTGTTGGCACACGTAGTGTTAGTGTGATGTGTGATTGTGACTATTCCCTTGTCTGGTCTCGAATCCAGCCAGGGTTATATGTATTGTGGTTAGTGCAATTGGTTTGGTGCAATATTATACTATGACATGCTTTTAGTATTATGTATTTTGTCCTATGTACATATCCACAACGACCGGGATCAATGGAGCAACTCACGATTCGACGAAAAATCGAGTTAAAAATTATGTTTTGAAAGGATGAAATTATTATATAGTATGACTAAAGTAAGACTGACGGGCAGATGCGGGATTAATTAAGATTTATATGAAGGGGCGCAGCATTTTTTATCTAATAAAATTTAAAAGCTGCAAAAAATGGCACTGGTTACTTAAATTGAAAAAGAGTCTTGCCTCTAAATTTTTAAAGCGGACTAAAAGTCAAAGGAAATAATATAAACATCTAAACGAACAAATAAAACCGTGGTATGTAGTAGTGTGATAGGTAGGAAAGATAAAATCAGATTTTTGTTGGGTTTGGAATAATTATTCTGGTTTTAAAAGCAGGCAGTATTCATTTGTAGCATTTTTAAAAGGATATGAAGCGCAGGTCGAATAAATTTGGGGAAATCTAGAAATGTGTGTAGAGCATTTTGTGCTTTCATGAGAATGACATGTATGTTGTGTTTATGTAGCATTTGTAGTATTAAATCGGGAGTAATGTTCTAATTCGTAGTACATATGTGTTCTTTTTTTAGATGGTACTTTGGAAAGATTAAGAGGATAGAAGCTGAGAAGAAATTACTTCTTCCGGAGAATGAACACGGAGCTTTCCTTATTCGAGATTCTGAGTCAAGGCGGAACGATTACTCGCTGTCAGTTAGAGATGGGGATACTGTCAAACATTACCGCATTCGACAGTTGGATGATGGTAATTGGGTTCATTTTTTAAATGCCACTGTTCAACTGATTCTTGGAACCACTAACATTTTTATTATGTAACTGGGAGGATCTTTGTTGTAAACTTTGATGTTGGTACACTAATAGTAGTGACGTATTGTTGGCTATGAAATGATGGGTAATTAAATTACTTGGTTACTTTATTTAATCACTCGTTCCTGTGCTAAAATTTTCTAGGTGGTTTCTTCATTGCCAGACGTACAACTTTCAGAACCCTTCAGGAGTTAGTAGATCATTACTCCAAGGATGCAGATGGTCTGTGCGTGAATCTTCGAAAGCCATGCATTCAGATAGAAAAGCCAGTTACTGGCGGACTCTCACACAATACCAGGGATCAATGGGAGATTGATCGATCCTCGCTGAAATTCTTGAGGAAGTTGGGACACGGCCAATTCGGTGAAGTTTGGGAGGGACTTTGGAACAACACTACTCCCGTCGCAATCAAAACTCTCAAACCTGGTAATGCTTCAAAGATACTAAAATGATAAAACCTATGAAGACACACATGTATATATACTATGCTTTGTGCAAAAAACAAATTGACGCATGCACTTTGTTGAGGAATTTGTAGACGGCACTGTTTCTTGAGAGTGGCAAAAACTTGTGGTTTTTGTGGTCTGCAATTTGTATAGTTTTGCGAATCCAATTAATTGATCCTCTGATTCGTTTTGACAGACTAATTTTCTTTATGGGTTGGTTGTTGGTTAGGAAGCAACAATAGTGGTTGTAATTCATGTTTTTATTAATTGAATGCCGTTTGTTGGGCTAATTACTTATCTCGAACTTTTTACTTGAGTTGAGGTCCAATTAGATGTCATCAATGCAATTTGCTAATTATGTATGTATATTCCTAGTTTGGTCACCTGCGGATGGGAACTATAAAGTTGTAATTAGTAAACACCCCCTTAATTATTGGTGCCAGTTTTGTAGGAATCACAAGATAATTGTGTGGATGTTGAAACTGAGCCATGGCGTCATTCTTGGAGATACTAATGTACAACAAAATCTTTGTTTTTCCTTAAAGTTTGGTAAAAATGGTAGGCGCTAAATGCAATCGAAGAGCGATATGACCTAGAATAAAGGGGATTGCTGAAGCTGAATATTTATATTGTTAATATCTCACATACATTATCAATATCAATTGTTAGTTTGTTGACGGATGACGCCGACTAGGTTAATAATAATTGTATGCTTGTAGAACGTTGGATGATATTAGGGAGATAATATATTGTGTTAGATTATGTTGGGCGTTTGCACGTCTTCTCTCAGTCTAGTGCCTACTCAAAGTCTGAAAGAACAAGGTACGGTTTGAATTTGGATATCGAATTTGTTGTGGGATGATCGAAGTGCTGCATCACCCTGTAATACTTTTGTTGGTACCTTACTCGAATTTAGCATATTGACTTTTATTCTTTTTTAAATTTGACTCGACTTGACTTCACGTTTTGAATTGACATTTACGAACGAATCTGTCAAGTTCAATTCGCAAATACTTGAGGAACGATTAAGGCTAGATTTGGCTACACAAGTGCCTCTCCTGTCCTACCGTGTCCCTGGTCTCTGGTCAATGTTCAGTATTTCTGCAGCACATAATTTGTTGATTGTTGAGGACGTACATGGAAATAATATGAGATGGAATGCTCCATAACTTAAAAAATTAAATACTACAGGACAATGTGAATACACTTGCATGAATATGAATTGTTAAGTATAATTTGTGTGTACATATGTATACGAGAAAAATGAATTTGGTGATGTTATGGTGGTTTCTTCAATTGTTTCTTTTTGAATTTGACAGGAACAATGGATCCAAAGGATTTCTTGGCTGAAGCACAAATAATGAAGAAACTTCGTCATCCCAAATTGATTCAGCTGTATGCGGTGTGTACATTAGAAGAGCCAATCTTTATAATCACAGAACTCATGAAAAATGGTTCACTCCTGGAATTTCTCAGTGGGAAAGGACGAGGGCTTAAAGTAAGTGTATGATTATATCTTCAGGATTTATAAACAAATCGTACAATGCAATGGCGTTCGTATTCACATTTCATGTCATAATTTAATTTGTAGAGGATTTAACTGAAATTGAGAATTGTCTGATAGAATACCTTTGAATAAATGAATATTGTTTTGAATTTGATCCTGGAGCAGTTACCCCAGCTAATAGATATGGCAGCTCAAATCGCGGGAGGAATGGCATACTTGGAGTCGCAAAACTACATTCATCGAGATCTAGCAGCAAGGAATGTGTTGGTTGGCGAATCAAATACCGTTAAAATTGCTGATTTTGGTCTCGCACGTCTCATCAAGGAAGATGAGTATGAAGCAAGATTAGGTAATACTAACTAGAAGACAGCAGGAGCAGTCCTTCTCTATCTGTAGCCTGGCTTTTATATATGGTGGTGGCTCTGACTTTGTTTGTATATTTGGTTTGTGGGAGTCTACCGCGCCCTCAATTGTCCTCAATGGACTTGACTATTTAACTAGCACCTTATTATTAACTGTCCAAAATCTTTTACAAGTCCAACACTTTGAGAGAAGTGCGCCTTAATTAAATTTATCAAAGATGATAATGTTCATTGGTGGAAATGCTAATGTCGTTGTTTGTATGCACTTACATAGGAACACGATTCCCAATCAAATGGACAGCCCCCGAAGCAGCAAATTACTCGAAATTTTCAATCAAGTCTGATGTTTGGTCATTTGGCATTCTGTTGACTGAATTAGTAACTTATGGTCGTATACCATACCCAGGGATGACGAATGCAGAAGTATTACATCAAGTGGAGCATGGCTATCGAATGCCGTGTCCACCAGGTTGTCCAGAACGTTTGTACGACATCATGTTGGAGTGTTGGCATGCGGATCCCATGAAGCGTCCCACCTTTGAAACGCTCCAGTGGAAACTGGAAGATTTTTTCACTCTTGAAGGCTCAGAGTACAAAGAAGCTTCTGGATACTAAAGTTTAAAAAAATCTAAAAACTAAACAATTTTTTTTAATATTTAGAAGACTATAATTACATTATACAGTAGTTTTAGTAGACTGTAGGTTGTCAATGCCAAATAATTGTCAACTTAATTAATGACTTTCAACGTCAACTTATTATGAAATGAAGTGTATCGCTTCACAACCTTGTTCATGAAAAGAAAAATGTACAGATTTACGATTTTGAAATTTACTTGTTGTATTTGTATGGTATTTACTAGTAATAAGGAAATGAACAACACAAGCATACATTACGTTATAATATTACACATTAATTTCATGATTTAGCATATGTGAAACCCAAATTACTACATATTTACTATTACTATTGACTATTTAATTATGATTATTATGGCTATATTGTAATTTAGCATCGTAAGTTGATATTTAATTGCATATGCGAGTATGAATGTTAATTCTTATATACTTTTTCGTATCCGTATTTATTCTACACTAGTGCAGTAATCGTTAAATGATTACTGGGACCCTATGTGTAGGAATAGATTTGATTTGATTTTTTTGTAGGGTAGTTACATAAATATAATGGTTACGACTGAATGGATGTGTTGATGTTGTCCTGTACTGTGCTGTGCTGTGTATTGTGAATCGTATCGTGTTTATGCATGAACTTTTGAATAATTCTTACTATATATTATCATCATGTGAAACATTTATACTTGAAATAATAATCTACTCGTTGTTGTAATTAATTAAGCTAATTAATTATGTATTATAATAATTATAATATATATATCTAATTATATATATTACAATCTCCTCAAGCTCAACGCCATCTCAACTCAAATACAAGTTCAGCAAACAAAGCAAAATCATAATAAAGTAAACCAACCATTATAAAAAAAACAAAAATAATAGGATGAATGCATTTAAAATTGAGATTCATTCACAAATTAAGAAAGTTAATGATGATGATAGAAGACAAACAATGATTTTGATATGCTAGTGAAAAACTTTAGAAAATGAAGTATAAATTATACAAGGAGGCAATTTTGAATTTGGGAGCATGTTCAAACTTAAAATTCTCTGGTAGATTAATAGGTAGTACTGAATACATGTAATTATTCCATTTTCCAAAACTTTCCTAAAATTCCCTAAAACTCTTCTAATAAATATCTTCAAATTTTAAGTGTTAAGCAATGTAAAATTATATGTACCGCTAATGAATTCACTTTTGATGTCATTCAGATTCTGATAATTAATTATGTACCTACACAACAACTATTATGAGTTCCCTGAGTTGTTTCAATCCAACATGTTCCATTTAATTACTAATTTGTAGAATGATCCATGCAATTATTTTAAGCTGCTTACGTGAAACTGGTATTTATTATTATCGTCACAATAAAAACTTATTCACGCTCTGAAACGGATAGTCAAATGCTTTATTTCTTCTAATTATTTTTAGTTACATAGTTGTTAATGATTCGATACGCAACGCTGAATAACTGCTTCTGCCATCTGTACTGAATACTACTGAATTTATCAGGACAGTACTTTTCTTCAGAGGCCCTGTACAGACAAAAAAATTACTCCTGATCAGTATGCACACCAAAAAGTGCTGATTTTGAGGATTATTCCAGATTTTGCACTGATTTTATTGAAAAACAAACGTGCATCACATTTTGTACTTCAATTAATTAGGTCGACATGTAAACAAAATACGCGCAACCTCTACTTTTCTTCACACATTGTGCGCAGGCCTACGAAATATTCTCTTTGATTATGATTTTCAATTATTGAATACGATGAAATCATATTAACCGTACTTTTGATCAACTTTGTTACTCTAATACCCTAATATGAGAAATTACTGCTCTTTCTATTCGCATGCAGTGTTCATAGTATCACGAATAATAATTCAACTTTTTTTGGAATGCTTTTACTTCATGTATGCCCGTAAATGAAATTCAAACTTGACTTTAAAATACACACAAAATTCAGGAGAAAGGACGTGTTTATATTGTATAAACTAAGGCAGTCGAAATGCATGATTGCATTCTGAGATCAGCACACCAAATTTTAAATTAAAAGAAAACAATACTGAAAATTGAAAAGCCATGAGGAATCGCCGTAAGCCCAAATTTGATAAGCCAAACTTTTCTGCCCGCTCTGTGCAGGGAAGTCTTACGTAAATACAGTGAAACTTCGTTATAACGACTACTTCACGGGACCGATTTTTTTGGACGTTATAAGGAGATGACGCATAACGTCCAGACGTTATAGGGTGCTACGTTCGGTTGCATAATAAAAGGTACCATGCGATACGAAAATGAACGAGGTACGTGCTACAGTGATTGTGTGTTTTTGGAAATCAATAGACGATTTACTGTATTATAATATTAAATTATTCCTTCGTTTAATAATTCTTAACGAATTTTACCCTCAGATACTTTAATTTTATTTTTACTACACTTTATTGTCGGGTAACAACGAATTGTACACATTCATCGTTATGAAAATAAAAAAACAACTAATAATTAAAAAGCAATCAGTGCTAAAAACCTAAATTTAAAATTAAATTAAAATTTGTAGTCTATTTTAGAAAACCGAGTTGTGTATCGACACTAATTTATCTTTTAGTTTCTAATGTAAAACCTTACGGAGTTCAAGAAAGAATACACTCGATTGACATGGTCATTTTATTTAACCACGGTACTGATGGGAGGTAATATTGACATACATTGTCTTCTGTTTATCGTCACAGCACAATTATAATGTCCATAACATTGAAATTTTATTATTAGCATAACAATACTTGGACACATTAGCATAAGTTATTCGTTGCATGAAGCTACCTTTCTTAGCCATTACGTACGGATAATCCAACTTTAGTCCATTTTACGTAATTGCTGCATTATAATCTAACAAGCTTACTTTACTTGTAACTGTATAATTATATATGACAGCTAAGGGTACGTGCGAACCAAAAATGTATGACGTTATAAATTTTCCAGTTTAAACGCGAACGCAACTGTGGGGCAGGCTGTACCATGGCGGTATGGCGAGAATGTCGTTACAAAAAGGGACGTTATAACCGCAAATGTATCTCGAGAAGGCATAGACTTTTTGACGGGAACAGTTGTATGTGTCGTTATAGGGAAAATGACGTTATATCGGCTGTCGTTGTAACGAAGTTTTACTGTACATAGTTCTTTATAAGCCATCCTTTTTTAAGGAACCCTCACGTCCGGCTTAAGGCGATTCCGCTGCATACATAATATAAGTAGATGTAATTAATTGTCGTTAATTAAAGTAACAAGAAGCATGACGTAGTCTTGAAAATCGCAAGATTTCCAAACTGAACTTTTCGCCGGTTAGATGAATCGGATTAAGAGGGCTATGCAGGCACGATTTTTAATCAAAAGTCTCGCTTGTTTGGAGAAAAACTATGTCATGAAGCCATTGCTTCTACTTTTGGCAAAGTCAATTGATACTGTATGTAGTAGCTAACCAGGTAAATTGTTACGGTAATGGAATTGCTATAAATTTACAACTGTAAAAATTGTAGCAATAGTGCTTTTAAGTAAAGTGTTTGGGAAATTACATCCGTTAATACCGAAACGACAAAGTGAAAGATGCAGCAACAGAATTAAATATCTATTTTTGTCGATAAAAACTAGAAATCGATGTAGATATGCCCCAGTCACCATAAAGCCGTTAGCCCAGTCACCGAAAGCTAATTATAAAATTACTATTGTGGTGTTACGCTTTTAACAAAAACAGTCCACAATTTCAACAATTCTTTATTGCTATAAAGTCCAACCAACGACTTAACACCAAATACTGTATGTATTCGTCCAATGTTTTTGCTGAAAACTTGATCAAAATGGAAAGTAATGCGTAGGAATTCGTCGTCAGAGTGTGATAAAGTTAAAAAAATTTCTTTACAAATATGCCAGCTCCATTGTATTTTTAAAAATCTTGTAAAACAGCAATAATATTAAGTCCTTTTTCACTTTCCTTGATTTACCACAAATAAATATACTGTAGAGAGTCTCCACTGAACTAGGTGTGCCAGGTGGTAAAATATTATGTCGCGATATCCTCGAGGGAACTTCGGAACATGCTTTTTATAATATACTTAAACAACAAACCAGGCTCATAAGGCCTCTAATAATTGAGGCGAACGGAAAGCATTAAAAGCATGAAAAACATTTCCAAGCATTCGTACTTTGTAAGGTGGTCGCCAGTTTTTTAAGATTTTGGCAACCTAATCCGACAAGAAACGCGAAATTTTTTTTCGAAAAGCATAAAAAGCTATTGTTTTAGCATTCTAAGCCACATTTTCACGGTTTAAGATTTTATCTTCCTGCGACAGCCAAATGTTGAAAAATTTTGGGAAAAAATTGTAGCTTCTGTATGCCTAAATTTTTAAACAATTTTCAAAGGACCTTAAAGTACTAAAAATTGCCTCATTGAAGCATTTGGAGGGATACAAAAATATTTTAGCATTTTTGGACTAAAAAAATGCGTAGCGTAATACCAAAAATCCGATTTCAAAAAGAATTGAAAGCATTTTGAGCTCGAAAAAAGCATAATTTTAGCATTTTCAGGCAAAAAAGGAGCATTTTGAGCATTTAGATCGAAAAAGGCAGTTTTCAAAGTCGAAAAGGCGTTTATCTGGCAACCTTATTAATAAATAAGGCAGCGGATTCGGATAAAATGAGTAATTCCCAGTGTACTATTTGCCAAGTCTTTAATTGATTGAAATCTGTCTATTGCAAAAAGTCGAAATAAAATTGCATAAGCGGCATAAAATACATAATGAGTCGACCAAATACAATATTCTTGCATAACGGAGCCAAAAGGCTGCATAAAATGCATAGATAATTCATAAAATATGGGAAGCTAGAGCATATATCTTGTATTTTCTGAAAATTGTTTTAAAAAACTAGTTTGGAACAGAAATGAAACGGTTAGCGGTTGCTCACTTTAACCCATGGGTATGGATGGGTCGATGGGTGACTGGGTGAGCAGTTGAGCAGTACAGTGTATTTGAAATTCAACGGCTGACTCGTCGACAGTTACAGTTACTGCAGACTACAGCCCCAACGATTTCCCACACTCCCACCGGCCTGAACGCTGTGCGGCTTCTGCACAAGTATTTATTCCTATGGGATTTAACCTAGGAAAAGATTATACTGCCACTGCCCGCTTCACATCACATCTTATTCCAACGTGGTCCTTAAATTGAAGATCTGTCTGGCAAAAGGGACTAAGTTTGGTTTTGGGCAAAATGAGATTATTAATGAAATCGAATACCATAAAGTAGAGGTACTAAACTTCAGCCAAAATATATAACATATCAACAGTTTTTTGGCCCTCCTGTAAAATTGTCCTTTTTAGGCTTAGTCCCTTTTAACTCTTCAGTTACACTTGTAAGTTTTACTAACGGCTGCAATTAATTACCTAACTCGGGAGACATGATGCTCTAAAGACCACTCTCTTGATTTTAAATGTGGAGTTTTCGAAAACATTAAGGTTTAATTACTACAAATCGTTCACTGCATACATATTCCACCTCAACATACAAACTTCGAATTTTCGCTAGGACGTTGGGCATCCTGATACCATTATCTGTTCTCCCCATATCAAAGAGTATCATGCTACGGTTTTCAGAAGCTAAGTATTTACATGTTGCGGTAATTGATGATTTTACAGTTTCATCAACCGAACTCAACTTTTTCACTCTTAAATATGTGCTGAAAAAATTCAATTACAATACAATATGCGTGTCATTTTGTTTATAAAGAGCTTAAACTACTTATTGTTAGTTACAAAATCAAGTCAAAATATTATTATTATGGCATAAAGGTGCTAGAAATCGCATCATTTGCGTAATTCAAAAGCTCCGAGCGCATAATTTGCGGCATTCAAATCGCATAATTACGGTTAAGTAAAATAATATTAACACTTCATTTTAAAATATTAGTTTATTGGAAGTGGACATTAAAAAGACTTAAAAAGGTCCCATACTAAGAGCTATGTACAACAGGCACAATGTATTAGATGTTAGTGGTGGTAGTCTATTAAGTTCCTTTGGAATCACGATGAAACTGGGACAGGTTCTGGTCATACGTCGTGTGTCTCCGTCTATAGTCTATATGTAGCTGCTTTATAATTTGTACTTGCTTGAAACGTTTTCAAGTCAACTTCAAGGTTTATTCCGATGCATTGCAAATCATCAACGTTAGCTATGTCAGGTCACATTGATGTGCATCTTATTCGTAATGCTTTTCCAAAACTTGAACCTCCTAGCGCTCACCCAACCTTCGCACTTCGCAGTGAAATAGTGGAAGCAAAACGAGCGGATGCCACGTCACTTCATGCAATACAACTTCATGTCGATTTGTAGTTGTTGGATAATGTTAAAAACTAAATCGAATTGGGAATGAATCTCTATGCGACGACTATATGTATTTAGGCTTCAAATAGTTTCAGTAAAATAAAATACGAATTAAAATCCTGATAATTATTATGGAAACTCCGTAAGATCTAATGCAAATACGTACTGTGAAATTGAAATATTTCACAAATTAACATTGTACTAAACGCAATTGATGGGAGTCTTACAAAGTCACTTCACTTCATCCATCCCATGCTTACCGTTATTACAGCCTCTTCTTACAAAATCTTGCCTTGGGGAATCCAAGCCTTCTTTTCGCTTACCTACGTTTGTTCTTTCAACTTTCAACCGTAATATAAAACGAAAATTCCTATATTTGAATCATTGGCCACGTCACGACACCCGTTGTCTACCCTTTTCCATAACCAACAACGGATAGGGACGTCAAATTCGATCCTATAACAGCTGAAAATAGAGGGCGTCCTCGGTCACTACCACCGAGTGCGGGAAATCCTGATGGATAGCAAGTGCCGTTGTACTCTCTAATTTCCACAATAAATTGTATGTACATACCCACTAATTACATGGGAGATTTTACCATTTCCATGGCACCTTTAACAAATTCTAAAAATGCAATCTTAAGGACGTAACTAACGCTATTTACAATAAATTACAATCCAACTGTTTCCATCAAGACCTTGTCTTTTTCGAAGTAAAGTGTAATAGGTACTGTAAACAGTGTAAACTGTGTAAATCCCCCAATTATGTACTTGGATAACGAATTCTGAATGTACTCTTGAAACACTTTTGTTAACAGCTAGATGATTCTGATTACAAGAGAAAGGGAAGAGAGCCCTTAAACATAACAAGTGAAGATTGCAAGTACCTACATGCTAAATGACTCATTTGGGGTTGCATGGGGTTTTGCAACGTTGTAATATAAAAAATATTTGAGGGTTTTAACTACGTTTTCGTGGGCAGACGTTGACGCGGTATTATATTATGGGTGTGTAGGTAAGTAGGTATACGAGATGAGGCATGGCCATGGCATGGGAATGAGAGGTTTATTAAGAATGTTTTTTGTTCAAGTGGTACGGCACGGCCATACTGTGGGGGAAAGGGGAGGGGGGGGAATTGTAAGGGGGCGGAACAAATGTTCGGGGGAGAGAAGTAATTAGAATGGTGGTATATGAGCGCGCAGGACGACTGCGCAAGAAGCACGTTGGTTTGGTCTGGTGGAAGTTTTGGTGAGGTTGGTGATGGGAGACAAAAGGAGATAAAGGAAACTCAGCATCAGCCCTGTAGCCGCATGCAAGGCCCACAAGCAGAAACAGTAATTGCCTCGCTTCTCGCTGGTGTACACGCATACTCTACTCAGCAGCATCGTCTCACTCACCTTTCGCTCCTTTTTCCCTTCACCAATAGCTATAGTCTTAGTACATACATCATCATCAACAAGCAAAATCCAGATCCACCAAAACAACTTGCAAACAAACCAGCATTGGCATTGGTATTGGTTTTTTCTTCTTGTTTTTTGCCAATCGTTTCAAATTTCGTTTCCATGTCGTTACACAAGATATACGATGCATTTCAATCGGCATTCGAAAAATCCAATTGACACATCCAGGTGCTCTCTCAAATTGATTTCCATTCCAATTTTCACTTTTCTTAAAATTAACCCTTGTTGAACCAGGAGGAAAGCGTGGTTAAGATAAGAATAAGAATAGGTACTGAAGAATACAGTTATATCCATAGATAAGTATAGGAGGTAGATACAAGACAAGAGACACTAGCGCCATGGCTGTAGCAGCGGAGCCTGCAGTGATTAAAGACACAATCGCGACCAGCACCACAAACACAACCACCACCACCATGGCAACAGAATCGGATGGATTGGAAGCCCTACTAGAATCCGAATCGATGTCTGTGTCATCCAGTGACCTTTCATCTAGTGAGGTGGATGCTCAGGTAGATAGTGTTGAAAATGTAAATGAGGCTGAGGAAGCATCACCGAAAGAGGCTGAAGAATCTGAGCAAGAAGTGGGACTGGGAGTGGAAGAAGAAGAAGGTCAAAGTGATCCGGTTGAGAGCACTGGTGCCACATTAGATGAAGTGGAAGTGGCAGCAGTAGTTTCAAACGCAACGACAGTGACAGTGACAACGGTTAATGCTAAAGAAAATGAGGAGGAGGAGGAAAACACAGAACAGGACGAAGAAGGTACATTAACCTCTAAGGTCCCGATGGAGGAGGGACCTGAGGAGGAGGAGCAAGTTGATCAGGATGATGATCAAGTCGTTGCCATGGAAGTCGCAAGTGAAGCAGTGGAATGCTCAGAAGTGATGGTCGCTGAGGATGAGAGTAATAGCAATGAGAATACTAATATAAGTTGTGGTGCTGGCGACGGGGATATTGTTGACGTCGACATTGACCTGGAGGAAGACGGCAAAGAGAATAAGGAAAATGAGGATGAGGATAGTGAGGGTCAAATCATTTTGACGGGCACTACGTCCATTGACTCCAGCACTGAGAGTTCCACAGGAACATTGACCAACCCTACAGAGGTTGTAGACGTAGATAAGGGTGAATGTTCCCTTGTGAGTGTTGACAAGAGTACTACGGAAATTGATGATGACATTTTGGAGATTGAGGAAATTGGCATGACATTATCAACATCATCAAGGGCACATAGTAGATCTGTAGATGTGTCAAAGGGTGATAGTGATGGCAGCCAGAAAAGTGAGGAGCTGATTCCTGAGAAAAAGACTAGTGACTTAATTGACCCCAATATTGTTCAAGTGCCCTCAAGCTCCTCCTCCTCTTCCACTGCATCGGTCTCTCAAATTGAGCCGAAAATTGAGGATATTGAAAATAATATCAATAAAATCATCCACATGACCCAATCATCTCAGATGCAGGTGTCATCGTCCCCACAGGAAGTGAAATCTCAACTTTGTGACCAAATTCGGGCCATGAAACGGAGTGACCTCGAGACTTTAATTGTTGACAAAATAATCGAGGCCATTGCTATTCATTCTAATGTTGGCGTTTTAAATCAAAAATTACATCAAGCTAATGCACAAAAGGATCGACTTTTTCATAAAATTTCAAATCTTCAACGTCAGGTAAGACTTGCTAAATCATCTCTATTACCTTAGTACCTACAACTTATTAATACTTGACCTATTTACGTGATAGTTAATGTATGTCGGCTAATTTTATAAGATAAGTTATCAGATCACAGCTTTGTTATATTTAAAATTGTGACATTAAATTAATAGGTAACTGAGGTTAATTTTGGCAAAAGTTAGATGTTAAAAGTCGTGCATTACGAGTAATTACGCGTTACAGTTATTGCATTATTCGTTGCTAAAGTGTAAGAATGCATACAGTGAAACCTCTTTTATGAGGATCCTCCTTTAATCATGCAGTTATGTACTGCAACCAAACTTTCGAAAAAGTTCATTAAGTTCATTTCTCTGGTAAGGGAACACTTGTGTATATACAATGGTGATAGTCACATCCGTTAGGGGACCAGGGGATATTACGAACACTCTTTTAGGAAGGAGAGGGTTTGCCACTTATTTATCATTGTATTTAAATAGCATTTGGTTGCTTTGGTCCTAAAACTACGGTACATCTGTGCAATAAGTTAGTAAAGTGCCTTTTAATAGTTTTTATGTAGTAGAGAGCATGTATTTCGCTAGAGGCAAATTATCCGACGAGGGCACAAAATCTGGGGCAAGAAGTACAAATGCTTTGGGGCAAAAAATCCGAGGCAAAAAGTACAAATGCTTTGGAGCAAAAAATCCGGGGCAAAAATTACAAATGCTTTGGGGCAAAAAATCCGGGGCGAAAAGTACCAATGCTTTGGGGTAAAAAATCCGGGACAAAAATTACAAATGCTTTGGGGCAAAAAGTACAAATGCTTTGGGGCAAAAAATCCGGGACAAAAATTACAAATGCTTTGGGGCAAAAAGTACAAATGTTTTGGGCCAAAAATCCGGGACAAAAAGTACATACGCTCTGGGGCAAAAAATCCGGACTATTTGTCCCGTTCCGATCTTTCATCCTAAATCATACGAACTTTTTGCCCCCCTCAGATCGTCGGCGAAATTTCATCAACTTTTTGTCCCTTCAGGATTTCATGTAATTGTCCCCGCGGGACAATTTGTCCTCGCGGAATATTTGCCCTTTGCTTCAAGGAACAAGCGACAAATATTCCGATAGGGTCAAATAATCACAGGGAGCAGAAAATCGGGGTAAATAGTCCAGTGGGGCAGAAACTTCATGTGCTTGGAAGCGGAACAACGGATCGGGCAAAAACATCCTTGAAGGTTTTCCCTGTTTTGTCCGGATTATATGCTCCGATGAATTATTTGCCTCCAGCGGAATATTTGCCCCGTGTTCCATTACAAAATAAGTGCATGTAATTTTTTGAATTTCTAATAAATAATTTATGGTAGACGTTAGTACATACATTTAGCCGTTCCTGCACTTCCTAAAGTCAACGAGGGTGTAAGCTTTAAAAACAAACGAAACGTTATGCAAGCATCGGATTTATCGCTAATATAAACGACTACAGTGTAGTACACAGTTTACTCATTTATGCAGGTAAATAAACGCTTATATCGACGAAAAAAAAGGCTTGGCGTTTGCTGGATTTTGCGTTTCTAAGGCAGTATGTGAGCAATTACATGTATGGTATATAATACATAGTAGCCATTCATTCCATAAAATTTTATTTCCAAGTTGGGCATCGGCTAAAATCGGATTCCTCATCGAAAGCCACTGTTACGCACTAAAAGTTTCAAATTCGGGGTCAAACCGAACTTGTCTGGGTCAAAATTGGAAAACATCATGAAAAATCACTACCTTTTGGAAAATAGCGGCAATTTTGACGGAATGACATGTAGTCGTGAATCTTTTCACAGATGTATCACATGTATAGGGTGTGCATTGAAGCTGTTGTACTATGAATAATAGATACGTGTAGATGAAACGGGAATAAATAAATGAAATAAAAAAGGTATTTTATACTTATGGTTCAATTTGTTGAATATAATTTGTAGGTGACGGAATTATCGAAGGCTGTCCGCTCTGTCTCGGAGAATGTAGGGAGAAATCAAAAAACAGTGAACAAAACGAATCAACCCATACGATTTTATCGATCTGTGGGTGTTCAAGTATTTTTAGAAGGCCCCATCAATCCACCCTCTCAGTCGAGAGCCATGATACAAGATTTCTCAAAGCCAACTATGGAGCCCAGGAAATCTGTATTGAAATCGGGTAGTAATAATTCACCCAGTACTCTTCCACAGCAACTTCAGACTTCATTAAAACCGGTCCCAGGTCAAGTCCCACTCTCTACCTTACTGAATGGGAATGTGAATCCGGGCTTGAAAAGGGCTAAGCCAACTGTTAGTGTAGCTGAGGTCGCGAAGCTAGTGGAAAATCAAAATAAAATCAGGAGAGTGAGTCCAGCAGGTACTCCCGTTTCGGCAAGTCCCGCGAAGAATAACGTTAATTCTGCAGTTAACGGTATGAATTCAAAAAGCCCTAGCCGTTTAAATCTGCCCGTTCAACAACAACAGCAGCAACTACTCATCCCGCAGCAGCAAATGATGAGAAATCCGGCTGCTGCAGTTGCTTCAAAGGTCTTAAGCTTAAATCCATCCTCAGGAACAGCAAAATCACAAAATGGGAATAATAGTCATGAGCCGGGCATTGTGGATTTGACGGATGATGATGCTGTGGTTGCCGTGGCTACCACTTCTCAAAATTCAAATACTCCACCGAAAAAAACCGTTATTCCTACCACTGCCGCTACATCCGCTTCCGCTCTCATTGTAAATGGGAAGAATAATAATTCTTCCAATGGTAAATACATTTTCTTTAAAATAGTATAATATAATTAATTAGTTTATTACTATTAATTTACAATAGTTTCATTGGGACTAGGCTCGTGTTATTTTATTTTTATTATTGTCATCATAAGTTTTTCAGTTGCGCAGCATTGTTAACTGATAGGCTCATATTTAACGCGGATAATGGTGCCTAGAATTTTCAACGCAGTATTGAGAAATTATGTTAAGTCGAAGTTTGTTGTTCAGACAGCATAGTACAGGCCCATGACGTGGCATGGTTGTCGCGACTCGTAGGCACGTATAGAAATGCTGAAGGGTGAAGCGCCTGACGAGGTATCTACTTTGTTCTTGTTATAAGACCATTTACTATACAAACTGCAGACTGCAGACGAGTCATAGCTAACTATATTTTGTGTGCAGACTGTAGGTTGTCGGTTCAAGTTGTTTGAGAGCTGAGAGCGCTCTGTCTGGACTGGGAATGGAAGGATGATCGAGAACAGAATGGGCTACATTTATGGTTCGGTTCATACCTACGTAACTCGCAGAGAGCTGAAATATTTTATGGGTTGATGAAATTTGAATTGTACTTATTTATTTATGGAACAAACTTTTTTAAGTAGGGAAATTTATATGATTAATTAAGAGGGAATAGGAAGCTTTGAAAAGCACTGTATTTATGTCGTAGGTCATTCTGTCCTATATAATGTTCAAAGAGGTCATATTTTATGGCTTCAAAATTTCCTAAGTAGGTTCCTTTAATTTACCTTTAATTTATTGTACCCCCTTGTAGTCCTTGTAGTTATCTGCAATTTGAGGTTTAGCTTTCTAGGGTAAATAACCTTAAGGTCTGTATTCCGAGCTTGAAAATGCAGTGCGGCTTTTGCGCTGTACAAATTATTCTAAAACTTGTTTATACATAGTTTACAAAAGCTTTTTCCGATTAGGATTAGATATAGTAGGCAAACACTTTCGTAAATAATGTGATATTCCACAATAGAATTTTGTTGAAAGGAGATGGTGAATGCATAAAATTTGGAAGGGAATAGGAACCTTGGAGCTGGTGGGTGGTGTTTGGAGTTGCATTGGAGCCGCGAGGACGTGGGATTTTGGTGTTAGTTTTCATGAAAACAGGGTTGCCACGTTGTGTTCGTGTACACGTCAGCATTCTTCGCTGGTGGAAAGGAAGTTTTTTTTAACTTCAACTCCTGCTCTTCGATCGTTTCTTCTAAACCCACTAGCTCGCTGTCAGAGACAGGCGCAGCGATCGAGCTACGTTTTTATGTACTATCCTAAGCACTGTTAGCAGTGGCAGTTCAGACGGTATTTATTAGGAGCCGAATCATAAGTCATGCTCGAATATGCAGTTATAGAGTTGTGTGAAAATAGGTACATTATTATAGTTAATGGTTATAGTTGCATTTCCCGGAAGCATCGAAGCCACAAAAATAATTAGATATGATTCGCATGAGGAATAAGAAAACGTAACAAGAGCGCTTGCAAGTATAGGTAGTTGCCAGATTACAATTTATTCTAAATTTTGTTTAAAATAGGATGGTATTTTTGTATTTTAACCCTTTTAATTTTTTGTTCAATATTATAGTTGTACTGTCCCAAAATGGCGTGCAGTATCGTTTGATAAGTCCAGGTAAGTTTAAAAGGATGATATATTTGATGTACATACATGGTTATGAAGCATAATGTTATTTTGTTAAAGGTCGATTCAAATTCACTGGATAATAATGGTGATAATAACGGTGACGTTGTTTGCAATCATTGTAGGACCTCAATACCAATTTATTCAAAATGGACAAAGTTACCAGATTGTGACGAGTGCCAATCAAACGCGACCTGTTTTCGTACCGTCAAGCAGCTTGCCTAAGATGGGAACTCAGATAAGACCAGGTGTAACTCCTCAGAATATTTCGCTTTTGCGTGGCTTAGTCCCTGGTAGTCAAGTGAATGGAGCACCGATCAATATTAATGCTGGTGGCCAAATCATAATGAGACCTATGGTAGCATCAGGAGCCAAGCCACTTGCAAATGCTGTCACCCCGATGATGACCAAACAACAGCAACAGTTTCCTCAGCAGGCACAAGGACATGGTCAGCCTGTGAATATTTCCATGGTTGCTGCTAGGCAGCAAGCCGGTAATCAAGTAGTCGCTAGTAGAAATGGGGCGAACAATGTGGTGGGACTGAGAATACCTAATCAGTCTGTACGACCCATGGGTCAAGTTCCAAGGGGCAATCCTAGAGCCAATGTGGACGCTATCAAGAAATTTATTCTGGTATGTAAATTTCAGGACCATTTTACTCATATGAATATATAACAATAAGATTATAATGATGTTGTGATACATAATTTACGTTGATATTTTCAGCCTCCTTTGCCACCGCCAGCTATTGTGGGTAACCCAAGACGATGCTCGAAAGACATTCCTCCCAGACCCGACTTAAACCTGACCGAACAGGAACAAGGGATTGTACTGTCGTGGACACTCAAACTGGGACCCAACCATGCCGAAATACAAACCTACCAAATCTATGCCTGCCAAGAGCCTTTGTTCAATAATCCTAAATCGGGGTCTTGGAAACGAGTTGGAGATGTCAAGGCTCTTCCACTTCCTATGGCATGTACACTCTCCCAGGTAAAAAAATCGATATCTGTTTATTATTAGAAACCATGTACGCGCAGTCTATAGTATTGAATCCGCATGCTTGCATCACTCGCTGGATTCAATGCTCGATTCTTTTCCGTACAAAGCAAAAGTTGTTGTAGTATAGTGAAATAAATAAATTTTAATGTGCAATTTTGTATTTTTTGCAGTTTACTGATGAAAACCGCTATCATTTTATAGTTCGTGGCGTTGACGTTTACAACCGCACAGGACCTTTTTGTGAAGCAGCAGCGATTACTTTAAAGAAGAAATAGGATTAATTTTTTTAGAACCGTAAATATCATCATGTCATGTTGAAGCTGTGCTGTTTGCTGTATTATTTATTTCTAAAATTATCCAGTTTCGTGTGGGCATACTTATCCTTCATTGTGGCCCGTGTCTAGGTTTTTTGTATGATACTTTTTCCGTTTTAAGTTTTGAGTTGGATCAAATTGAAATTAGTACTTATCGAGAAATAATAATTAATGTTCGTAATAATGTTATCTTCTACTTGTTGTATTATAGGTTTGTTCCACTTCCAAGACAGATAGAGAGATTGTGTAGGCTTCTCCTGTCATAATTATACGTTACTGTGGTTCACACAACAACACTGCATCGATAGCATAAATTCCATTTTATAAGGAATAACTATAAATGTAGTATGGTATCGATGTATTTTGTTTCGTTTTCTTCTCAGTTTAGTTCTGTTGCATATTATCGTTTCTGGCTGGGTTAACTTAGATTTTATTTACTAATTATATTTGTAATATCCTTCCTTCCAATTCCTTAACTTGGTGTTTGTTTGACTGAACTGGTATAGTAGGAACGAAGGAATGGGCAAATTATTGGAAGTTACGCTTCTGGCATGGTTCAAGATCACGATCACATTACATAAAAGTAGAGGGACATCACATGTTTTTGTAGTTAGTTTAAGAAATCAAGATTGTACACTCTTGTAAAAAAAAGTAAATGGAGTGGGCCAAGTATGATGGGTAGAGGATTTATTAAGACATTGCGTATTTAAAGTGAAAAACATGGCGGTTATGTATGACTTGAAAACAAATTTATAAGTAAACTAGCTACTACCTTTGTCGTTTTAAATTATGTTAACTTCATATGTAGGTAAGTATTGAGAGGCGTGCGTGAACGTGGTACTAGACTATAACGTTTGTTACGTTTTAATTAATGCTTAAATGTTTTTATAAATTGAGAAAAGTACTATATAGCAGAAGAATGGCGTCTGCAAAAATATTGTAACTACATAAAATATGCGTTATAAATATATGATAATATTGATAAAAATAAAACGCATCGTGTCACACGATATCGATGTGCTTTCACAGTAAATCTTACAGGGCCCCAAGCCTATGTTGTTCACTGGGAATATTGGATGAAGTTTGCAAACAAGGCTAAGTTACCTATGAACCATCCCACTATTGAAAATAATTTAATTGAGCTTTCTTTAATTAATTTTGTACTTGCTTTTGTGAATTACACTTGGTTTTTTAAACCTGCGACGAATGGCCATGACCATGTGGGATATCCCTAGCGCAATGGTCATAATGGCGACTATTAAGGAACCGATGATATCTAGGAAATGAGATTGAAAGAAATTTAAATCTCTTCGGGGGGAACGTAGATGAGTGGCTCCGTGATGACGGAGAACATATTCAACCCAGTATATGGCGCGGTCCAGTGGAGTCTGCTGTCTGTCATTGATGATCGTTGACAATTCTTTGGCGCGGTTGCGGTATCTGGATCAGTAAATGAAACATAAACACGAATGTTGTCATTACACAGTGACTGATGATGAGTCCAGTAATATCTATAATTTGTAACGTTAAATAATTGACTGCGTTCAAATGCATTGGAACACGACAACTACATGTTTCGTAAGCTACGCCTCGTTCTGAAAGCTAGTTGCACTTACACTGGGTCTTGTAGTAAGTTGGTAAGGGCAGTTAAAATCTTAGTTTCATCAAGAGTCTCAAAGTCCAGAGTTAAAGCAAAACCACAAGTTACTGCATTTATCATATTCCATCGCTGATCACCAAACATTGGGATCCCTAGAATAGGTACACCATGGTAAGTTGCTTCTTGAATACTCAGCAATCCGCCGTGAGTAATAAATACGCGGATATTCTTATTCGCGAGTAAATCCTGTTGTGGAAGCCATTTCACTATTTTGACATTTTCAGGTAAATTTTCCATTTGCTCCATCTCCCATTTCCAAATCACCCTTTGTTTCAGTCTCGCGAATGCAGAGAGAAATGCAAGTCGAGTTCTCTCCGGCATCATATGTGCCTTCAGTATGGAGCCCATGCTGAAGTAAATGAAACCGCCGTGTTGGCCTGAATCCGTTGCGAATCCTTGTAGATCCTTTAAGAAAAATAAGAGTCAGTGAGTAGTAGGATTTATGTAACTTGCAATGCATATGCAATAATAGAATACATTTGCGAATTTGTTCTACAATTTTAGCAATAATAATAATAACCACAGCTTATAAAATCATCTGAACAAATTCATTGTACGTACTTTGGGCAGCGGCTTTGGCTCTTCGATATGCATTCCTCCAACGTCAATCATGTCAGGCATGTTAGGTCTTGGGTAATTTAATGTGGGATCGTTATTTATCATAAGTAGGCTACTATTCCTTTCGATCTCATACGAAGACGGAATCTCATCCCCAAGAAATTCTTTATAAATACCCTCCACACGGGGTAAGTAAAGAAAATGTCTTATACTCACAATCACCAACTCTGAAATCAAATTCAAGGTTCTCTCTGCAAAGTTCATGCGATCCGTAAACGGCATTCCGAAACTAGGAACGAAGGAAGGAGGATCAAAGCCACCGAAGGCCTCCACATTCCAACGAAACGGTGCAGTAGTTGTGACAAGGATGGTGGAAGTATTTAAATAATGCGCGAGTCCGTATGTACACTCATTTTGGAATGTTTTCAGAAATACCAAGTCAAATTCCTTCTTATGTGCATTAGCGATCAAATGCTTTATTTGAGGATCTTCATACGACTGACGGCAAATAGCGGCGTATTTATCTGCTAGAAGGAAGGGCATGGATAGGAATTGTTGCAATTTCCCGCGAATGCCGACTAGTTTCCTCCGGTCAAATACGCTTTGGGAGAGAGAATGAATGTATTTATCAACACTTGGTGTATTTATTTCGTGAAAATTAGGAACTGTTTTCCCCGTTTTGATGGGGGTGACGAGGGTAACATTGTGATCCCGTTTGGCCAGTTGAAGAAGCAACGGCAGGTAAATATTTTGATGACTTGTGGTCGACACGAATGAGAGAAAAAGAATATTTTTAGCTTTGGATTCCCCTTGCAGTAGAATAATAAAGAAAATTGTCACAACTATTTTATTTAAGCAGTTATAGTGTTTTGAAGGGAAAACGAACATAATGATCTGTACTATGTTTACTTTTATGTTATTATATTTGTTATTAGTTGACTAGTTTAGATTGTCTTCTTTATGCTGAATTAAAAATTATCTAGGTATTGTTATGCATATTTGCACTCACTGTGAATGCTAAGTTGTGCCTGTAAAGCTGAAACTGAAAGTTGAATATTATAAATCCTTGTGCACTGGAGTAAAGTTGTATGTACACTCTCCGAAATAGTCTCATCTGTGATGAGTAATAAATGATGAGTAAGATATTTAAAACTGAATTCAATATAAATATTTTTCTTGATTAAATGCGTTAGAAGAGGGTAGAAGACAAGTTCAAAACTCGTCTCTGATGCAATCAAAAATTACTTCTAAACTCATCACTAACGCATTTTGAACTAATATGTCAGTCTTAAATCCATTTTTATTTTTTACATCTACTTATTGAAAATATTAATTCTAGATTGCTTATCTCTGAACTCATCAGGATTTCGAAGAGTGTACACAAGTTGTTAACGTTACATACAATCGCTTACGGTACAAAACCCCAAAGTGCCCCAGGGATAGTTCATCGCGTATCGAGTGTTTCTTCCAGCTCCAGTACAATATTTTTGTAAAAAGAAGTTTCCTGTTAAACTTGAATTTAAACGCTACCGTGGGAACTTTCTTTGGGAATCAAACTTGCTTGCGGGATACAGACTTTTCATTAGTAACCACTAACCAGACGAGTATACTACGATGCAGACGGTGCAGACTACCTACTACTAGTACTTGCTGAGTCCACGATATTTTTCTTGGCAATATTATTGCCAACACTTTTGGGCCAATTCATACTAAGGAAATACCCTGTAGTTACATACTTTACCAGTGTACGATACATAATAGGTACCTACTATTTTTACATGCTTTACCCAACCGGCTTGTGGCAAAAACTTGATTTGTGTTGCTTGACTGGCAGAAGGTTAAACACTATTCATCGCAACTGTTTCTTGGATACTGCAGTTTAATACAGCTTTAATTTATAAAGCTTGATAGAGGGTTTCTGTTTGCGTACAGCAATATGCATATTTTATGCATGCCAGTAGTTGGAGCCTGTCGATCGTGTTATGAAATTAAATTCTACAACTTGGAGATGGGTGCAGGAAGTAACATTTATTGATGGTTAGGTCATACGAGTGTAAGGGTTTTATGTAGGTACCTACATTCGTTGATTCCTTTATTTTATTAAATACATAAAAGTGGTACAGTGACAAGTTTGGGTTTTGTTTTCCGCAGTGAGTTTATTATGTGATGTAATATTAGAAGTATGTATGTACATTAGAATTAAATACATAGGTATTTAAGCAAGGAAATATCACCGACCTCTTCATTTTCCTTGGATCATTTGAATATTAGAATTGTGGTGCCATCTCTATTACTTGTGTTTTCTTTTTACCTCTCTCTGTATATAGGTGTGTAACTAGTGAAATCTATACTAGTTAATATGTATTCATGGGTTTTCCCAATAAACGCTGAACAAATATTAACAATTGGTTTGATTCATTCTATATGTATAAGATAAAGTTGCTTGGTTAGTATTGTCAGTGGAATCCACAGTTTCCCCGACCTATTAAAAGCTAACATGTATAATTAAACCAACTTGAAATCCTTTAAAGGGAACAATGCGATCGATGACAATAGAAACCTCGAAGGCGTGTTCGAGCTATAAGCTATAAGGACTTTTGCTCGTCAAAGTTTATTATTATATTTGAGAAATGCGGAAGCAAATTAATTACGTGTAGGAAATGTAGCTTACCATTATGTATATATGTCCAACTAGCTTCATGTGACAACACGATAGTATGATGTGAGGGATCACAGTTACAGGTCACTTTTTTCAAGAAAGCTTCTTATACCTCACTTAGCGACTAACAGGTGTCAAAGTGACAATAATAATATGTGTACTACTTCACCAACATAAATTATGTGGCAGGCATATCTATATTAGAAACTGGAGACACAATTACATATAATTATTTAGGTACATAAATTTCCCCTAGCAAACAGAAATCTAAGAAAGTGAAATCAATAAAGCAACAGTTTTGTCAACTATGAAATCCATGAGCTCCGGCGTAGAGTTCCTTGAAAAAGTGTGAAAATGTCCCACCCTGATCCCCATATGTCCAACGGAATCTAGTTCCCGTTTCAACACTGTCAACCTCGTCTTTCTCACAGTTTCTCTGGACTTGTTGGTCACGATGAATAATTGAGTCTTCAAATCCTCCATGAGTGTGGGAATGCTAAATGCTTTATCGTACAGAACAGCAAACATTACCAAATGATTTAAAGACAGATTGAAGTACTGAAAGGAAACCTCTGGAGCAATCTTGAGCAGAAGTATGGAGCATGTGTTGAACATAACGACGATAGTAATCCAACAAATCTTCATTACAAAGGTTATGTAGGCGTTACTAAGGTTGTAGAAGTGAATGATGATTTGCAACTCTTTACATTCCTTCAGCACTTTTGATTCCAATGTTCCCGATGAAATATATCCCAAACATTCAGCTTTACTTCTGGACAACAAGATATTGAAATAAGGTCAAACTGGGTTTAAAATACAACTTGGATGTTTCAAAGATAGTATTATGTAATTCTAATTTTTGGAAGTAATCATAATAAGCAATACACACCTTAGTTGTTGAATTCTGTTGGCAGCTTTCAGAGTTATTTTCTGGAACAAAGATGACTGAATAAAAACAACAAATACTTGGATAGAAAGGCTGATGTTGATGGTATAAAATTCGATGATGAGTGCAACGTATCTGACAAATAAGTTCCGGAATTGCAGCGGGAGAACGGAATAGTAGCCATGATACGCATTTGGGTCCGGCCCCACAGAAAGCATAACGGTTGGTATGACTGCAATAGGAAGTGTTACGAGAGTGAGGACTACAAGCTCTTGTATAGAGTACTGTGTCAATTTCCTTCGCTTAACCTTGCAATAAGTTTCTGCAAATCAAAGATTTTACTATAACTATAATTTTGTACTGGTGTTGCATGATCATTTTATGATTATTTGCAATAACCTATTATATAATTGAATATAATTGATATTCCACCCACGAGCTTGGGCATCAGCGTACAAGTAGTTAAACATGGCGACAGTAAACTCCGGCCGTAGAAGAAAACACGAGATCATCCACCAACTTATTCATGGCCGTAGCAGAAGCGTAGGATACATGAATGGGAAGTTGAAGCAAATTAAGACTCTCTGAATTGATAGTAGCCTGCAAGAGACGAACAATCATAAATGAGCTCTTTAACATAAGCAGGGCGAAATTAAATCTCCACAGAAATAACCTCCATTTAGACCTTTGCATCCTGATTTCTCCCGACTTCACGTTGATTTCGATTGGGAGAAAATTCAGCTTGGATAAAGCGTGAAAATACCAAAAGTTTATAGAAACTTCGGATAATGTCAACATTTTGAAAAAATTAAAATTACTTTTGCAGATAATTGTGTTTCGAAGAATAGATTAAAACAACAATAACTTTGATATTACTAATATTTTAACTATACAATATTTTGTGCAGTGCAGATATATTTCTGTCAACTCTAAACGTAGAAATAGAACAGAAATAGTGTTGTATATATTTCACCACCCCCAGTATTTACCACTTGAAGTTGACCAGAAGTGTCTGGATCCGCAAGCCTACTTATTGCTTAAATACTTCAACCTCGTTTCGCTTACGTGTTATTATCCTTTTCTTCCATTCGTCGTGTAGCCGTGCCCGTCATTGGAGAGATACTTATCGGAGGTAAATACTGGGACGTTCTTTTCCGATCGGTTTGAGCATGTTTCACCGCCGTTGAAATAAATTTCCAATTTATAGAATGTTTTAATTTAAAGGTGTTTGCATTGTGATATGTAATTTACTTCAAGGCGTGTTTCGTTATTGATGCTAATATGAAATACAGAGACAATTAAACATTTGTGAAAAAATACCATAGTTTATAAATTGAATTTTTTGTGTAAAACTTTCCAACAAGAAAAAGGACCGTTTGCAAATATACATAATCGAGCAAATATGCCAATCAGTATTTACATATATATTACGTACTGCAGCCATAACATATGTACATTTAACTTGTTGCTAGTTTGTTGCTAGTTTGTCCTGAAGTCAAAAATAGCGCTGTGTTAAACGGTTGTTCTGAAGAATAAGGTTGTGAAAAAGCTCCTTGAAAATGTTGCAGACGGTAAAATTAGAGAATAAACTGAGGTCACAAATATTTGCATGGTTTTAATTATAAAAAAGCTTCGCTAATATTAGACATTTTTGGGTAAATAAGTATGTATTTGGAGATTAAACGACAGGGGAAGGAAACCAGGTATAGAACAAAACAAAAATTGTGATTTTAGGTATGTGGACTCACTTTTAAATTGTCCCCTTTCTGTGGTTACCAAAACCGCCTCTTTGTTGCCTAAAGGAGTCGAAAATGACTTTTATGAGAAATAGCATTAATATTTTATTCATCTTGCAAATCGTAGTAAATCAATATTCTAAACTTGGAATGACCTGAGAAACTTTTAAAAGCTCTCGTTTCCCATGAAGAATTCCCAAGCTTTTGATTATCCTCGGTGCTGCCTTTGATTACGTGAGGAAATCGGAGACAAACCTTTGTAGGATGATGATGAATGCGGTGGTGTGGTGACGATGAACGTTGAAATGAAAATTAGTACTACTATACAGATAGCATTAATTGTAGATTGAGTTCTTATTCCAAATATTTGTGCTGGCCGCTCTGTCTTTTATGCATTCAGAGTAATTTCTGTTTTCTTTCTCAAACAAGTAACAGGAGCGCGGGCTAGATCGCATTAGTTAAAATTTTGTTGTTAATTTATACGTTTACGTTACTGGTCTTTCTTGAGTTTCTTGACAGTTAAGGCTCATCTACACTTCACTTTAGCAGCCGAGTGAAGGTAAAGTTTCTACTTTGTGACCATAGCAATAGGGTTTTACTTATCGTTACTATGGCCTTAAAGTAGAAACTTTACCTTCACTTTGTTGTTAAAGTGAAGTGAAGATGCGCCTTTAAGGTTGATTTCGTCTGCCTCCACCCACAGATCTTCCATAGTAGAGTTCGGAGAAATAAGTAATTAACATGCAGTATTGACATTAATATGTGTTCATGGGTTTTCCCAATAAACGCCCAAACAAATATTAACAATAAATTGATTTGATTCATTCTATACAGTGAGGTTCAAAATAATGGAACATCATCTTTTTTCGATCTCTACTCCGTATCTTTAGCATTTGAAATTCCAAGAAATTCTAAGTACACGTGGTATATAGTAGTATCGAACAATATTACATGTTAAGTTCGTTCGTTGCTGTTTGGAACCACATTGGCTATTTTGAAATTCTTATATTTTAAGCCATATACATACAGTGTATATATATATATATATACGTTTGGAAAGTTTAAGTGCTGTTCAAACAAGCAACGAACGAATTTAAAACGCAACACGGTTCAATGCAGCTAACTAAGATGTATTTGGAACCAGCTTCACGAAATATATTTCCAACTCCAAATAATTATATTAAAAAAATTTAATACGGATTATGGCCATTTACACTAATGTTAAATCTGTGAGTTTCTAATTGGGGTTATACTTTTTAATGATAGGTAGTTGAG